>GL379839.1:689730-715314 GCA_000143925.2 Caenorhabditis brenneri | reverse complement strand
CAGACTTAATTTTATTAACCCTCACTCTCACAAACGAAACACACTTCTACCCTCAATTTCAGAACGATGCCTTAACAATTTCTCCTGTGCTAATGATGAACGTTGTGTTAACGGTCTTTGCGTTATCCACATCCCGAATAGTAACACTGCTAATCTCAGTTTTTTATTCTCATCCAATATTTTTCAGACTACTGTACATATGACAACACTTGCGGACTTAACCAAAGATGTGTTAACAACATGTGTCAATCCACCGGATCAAGCTCCTACTATGGATCTGGAACTGGATCAGGATACAACACCTATGGATCTTCAAACACCTATGGAAACTCCAACTCCCGATGCACATACAACTCTGACTGCGGATCCAACAGATATTGCTCTTCTGGATATTGCACCAGCTACCTCAGACAGAAGAGAAGCAGCGCTTAATCTCAATAAATTGTACATTCATTCTTTGTTCCTATCCAATTCCAATAAAACATTGCCAATCCCTGATTTTTTTTGTCAAATCAAATCTTCGAATCATGAAAGCTTCATAAATCTTCTTTGAATCGTCGCTTGGGGAGCTGGAGGCGTGAGAGATATTCTTCTTTCCATGCTTTTTTACTTTCGAGCCAATCTGTCTTACGAAAGCCAATGCGTGTGTCATAAGATTGATGATCGCAAGACTTCAAATAAAGCACAATGTAACAGAATATTAAAAAGATGAAATTCCACCAGATGGTGAGATAAGTATAAATACAGAAGAAAGCATGCAATTCGTCATTGCAAAATCATGTTGTTCCATTTGATCTTCTTGTTCTTTTTGGTAAGCTTCTACTTGTATTTATAACTCCAAGAGAACGTTAACAGACCACCACAACAGTAGTCAACTGTCAATACCATCAAACATCTCAAATAACTTGTGGAATCAACGAGCAATACTCTCCATGTACTCAAATTTGCCCTCCAACTTGTGAATCTCCAAATCCACAGTGCAGGTAAACATGTTTTCTTAACTTTTCTCGAAACCATTCGGTCTTTGAAACGTTTACCGCAATATAATTCACTTTCAGAGTCGATTGCACCCGTCCATCCTGCAACTGCCTTCCTGGATATGTGTATTCTGCCGATCGTCAATGTATTCATGCTAACTCCTGCTATCAACAAATTCCACAGTCTCAACCTCCTCGTTGTCGATTCAATATTGACTGCCGTGCTGGATCATATTGTGTGAACGGATTCTGTGGAGCTGCCACAGGAGTTTACACAAGGACCATCGTCACGTCGTCTTCATCATCGTCCTCCTCATCTTCATTGAATTCTGGTCATCGTCATCATAATCATCGTGTCCTTGGACAATGCAGGTTGGATATGGACTGTCAGCACAGAAAAATCTGTATCAATGGAGCCTGCGTTTACGCTGATCCGGCCGATCGCTTTAACAAAAAATGAGAATTTTTTAAAATGAAAATAAATGATTTTTGTACTTGCTCAGAGTGTGAATTTGTAAAACGGAAGTTATTTCAAAACGGATGGACTATCAATTGTACCGAAGCATTAAAAAAACTTTGCTTTTCAATAGTTTGAAAGCTTTTTCCAAAGTTTTAGGCGAGAAGTGGCATTTCTGTGTTACACTGAAGCCTTGGTAGCTGGCATCTTCTGAGGTCATTATTTTGAAAAGTCGTTCCGACACATTTGCTAAAATGTTCGTTTTTCTGAAAGATTTCTTTTATAGAGAGTTTTTGACGCAAAGTTTCCAACTTTATCGAAAGTAGTGTGAGGTTACTTTTTATTTTCGCCAGGTTTAACGGGATTATCACTTTTCAAAGATTTTTAATACCGCAGCACAGATTTATGAAAATTAGCTGAACCAATATAACCGATCACTTGAGAAATTGCTGAAAAATGTATTTTTTTTTTGAGTTTCCGTATAAAAAATTCAAACATCCGAGTACCAACTTTTTTAGAATAAACTTTTTTGTCGGAATCTTAAATTTTTTTTCATTGTTTCAAGCATTTTGAACGTTTATCTTTTTCGAATCCTAAAAGCATATATCACAGAAAGCTGAACTTTCAAAAGGTTTGTCTTTCCTCCCTTTCCCCGTTCTATTCTCAGAAAAAGTGTACTAGTCACCAATCCAGGTGGACAACATAGTAGTGATCAAGATATTCTTTCAATAGTTAATCGAGGCGTAACAACTTTTGCGTCCATTCCTAATGGAATCGTGAGAAACTTTTATCCGACGCATGTGGTGGGTTACACAATTGAGTGCCAGTTCATTAAAGGCATAGTAGTATAAGTAGATCTACTCTTGATAGTTAGGTAACGGTCGTCTGTCTTCCAAACCATCCAATTTTCTTTTCATGTTTCCCTCATTTCCTTATCTGGTGTCAAAATCACGTCGCGTGCGGGATTCCCTTTTACTGAGGATATACAAGATATATTGTTATGATAGGTGACGGCAAAACCTCTTTTCATTACGATAGTTTATGTTTCAACCCCAATAAAATTTCGTTTTTCATGAAGAAATGGTAGGAAAGGATAAATAAAAGAATGGAAAGAGGAACGGATGAAAAGGAAGGAAGAGAAGAAAGAAAAAACATTCAAACTGCTCTTTCTCCCATTTTTTTTCTTGAGACGCAGATAAAGCTCTCTCAAATATTTTATTGAAGCAGTCTCTAATTCTGTTTTTTTTCCTTATTCTTTTTTCTATTCTTTTATTCCAGTTTTGTTTTCAATACCGGATTCCGTTTCGGTTTTTGATACTTCAGATCTAATTTTTCCTCTTCTGTAATGGTTTACTAGTACCAAACAACTTTTCTGTTGATAGGCCATTTGGGGAAATTTCTATTCTTGTCTCAGCATTTTGCATAATCGAAAAAAAAGGACGATTCCAAATTGGCATTTATGGGCCGTCCAGTGTCACCCTCCAGTCTCGTTTTATTGCTTTTTCATACCAAGAGAGTTCATTCCTTTAAAAATCTGTGCTTGTGAAAAAACAGATCTGCCAGTTTCCAATTCCCATATATTTTGTTTATGGCTTCCAAATCATAATATTTTTGAAATTTCGAAGAAATAAGTGTATAAAAATTTTCTTTTTTCAAGTTTTTGTTCAAGAAATTCTAAAAATGAGAATCTTGAAATGATGTCATCGAAGGACCAAAATTCTTTCACAAAGTCATCCTTGAGATTTTACATTTCCCATAGACGCCGTTTCCAGGAAGCTCTTCACCGAAAAAAAACTAGAGGATTAGTAGAGAGTCGAACACTTCGGAAGCCTAAAAAACTTCGTTTCGATTCTATTTTCTTTTTCCCTTGGAAGTTGTTTTTCAAGTTTCATTTTCAAAAATGGTTTGTTTCAAAATTTCAATTTCCCCCAATAATTTTCTGCAAACAATATATTTCCAATTAACATTTTGCAAGCATATGTTCTCAATTTCAACACAATTGAGATACTTAGAATTGTAAAACTGACACTTTTCCGATTTTGGATACGACCGTAAGATTGATCAAAGTGAAACTTCGATATAATTGTGATACTATTGACATTAATTCATGTCAATTTCGAGAAAATTTAAAATTTTTCTGCTTTGACTTTTTGAACCTGCCTTATTTGAGATGGTCGTTTTTCGGAGAACTTCAAAAAAAAATTTTTCTCCATATTCATAACTCATCATTTTATCCATACCTTTTTTCAAACAAACTAGGCTTCCTTCTGCAAAAACCCGGAACAAACTTCACTAGCAATCATTTTGATTGAAGCTTCTGTCCACGCTTCCATATTCTTTCAAAGCTGGATTCGTTCTCTTTGTTGTTCAAAGAACTTCACCGAATACTCAGGTTCCCATGCTTTCAATTTCTTTTTTTCTCGGTTGTGTTAGGTTTCCTAATGTAACCTTGGTGAATAAGGAAACCCACCGTTTTTTTGGATGGAAGTTATGAAAAATTTTGGATTTTACGGTATTCGAAACAACTGGTAAGAAAAAATGAACATCTTATTTCTCAGGGTTCGAAATTTTGATTTCACTGTCTTCAAATCCATTGTTCGGTCACACTTTTGGAAAAGTATGTGTACTTTCACTTTCTTAGAAGGGATCTACATCACCTTGTTAGGTTTCTTTTCTCAGGATGTTTCTGAAAACGACACCAACACTCACACACAATGAAATTCATACCACCCGGAGGGAAGGAAGGTACCCTCAACTTCTTCTACGGAATTCTATCTCCTCTTATCCAGTTAGAGATACATATCGAATTACATCAAAAATAATGAGAAGTGTGGCCCAGAAAGACATGCACAACTATAAATTGAAGTTAGTTCCATGAGTATCCACTCAACCACTTCTGATCTTCTAAAGTTATTTCATGTTAAATTATGTACCGCCAACCAATTGACTCTTTTACACCGAAAAGGCAACATCAAGAAATGCGACCCATCATATTGTTTCCATTGTTATGTACAAGCTGTCCTTTCCCTCCTCTTCTTTTTCTTCCTAATCCGTCAAACGTCCTTCTAATTAGAGATGAGTGGCTTACAATAGAGTTGAAACGGAAATCTGAGCGTCTGTAGTATCCGCCGCTGACCGCTTTGTTGGAAGGTGGTGGTTGGTGTTTCGAGACGTTTATTGTCGTAAAACTGTATAATATGCAAATGAATGGAGAGAGGTGAGCGAAATGGTACGGAGGTGATAAAAGCGGGGAAATAAAATTCGAATTTTCGCTTTTATTATGCTCACAAGGTAGTGAAATGCGAAGTGTAGTAAATTTATTTTCGAAATTCAATAAGAATAGCTTTGAAACTGTGACTCTTTGTCAATCTGAAAATCAGAAAGGAAGTTAACAGAAGAAGTCGCAGGTAAAACTTGATGACGTGGAAAAAAAGAGATTGTAAGATTTGAAAAAGGAAAAGTGAGAAGTTTGGCATCGCCTTAATCAGTTTCGAGTAAGTTTCGAAACTGTAAAATGCGAAATGATGTTGAGCCGATGGTGAAACTTTGTTGCCTTGTTATTGTGAACGAGTTACCTATTCGAATTTTGTTTGTACAGAATACAAAATCACTGTTCACAATGGCTCATCATCATCATCATCCAAACCCCAGTCAGAATACACGAACTTCTTTTTTTTCTGAACTTTTGGTACCCCACTTCCAGACAATTGGAGTCCTTTTTTGGTAATCTGATATTCTTTTTTTCTACTTCTGTGATTTCACTCTCTTACACCAAAAATCGGGTTGCTCCTCTTCTCTTTTTTCTCTTTTTCCAATTAGGCTTGTTTTGTTTTTTGCTGCTTCATGCTTTGTCACAAGAGCTCTCAGAAAGCTTCCTTCAAGGTCCCGTCACATTTAATAAAACACAAAATTGTCTCCAGGTTGTACTGGAGCCAACTCAACCTTAATTCGATTTCCTCTTCCAATTTACCTTTTTGCCTCTTCGTTACCAATTCAATTGGGCTCTTTTTATTCCACAGTCGTAAAAAGACGAAATGGAGATGGATGGCTAATGGTTCTTCGTCAAAATGAATATGTGTACCTAATACTAGGAAAATGGGTTTTTTTTTCTGAGGGACCAGGACAAAATGGAGTTTTAAGAAACTTTGTTTGATCACCGAAGCATTCAGGTCCCATTTTTGTTGTTTTGTCTTGATAATGACCAATTTTTTCATTGCAAAAAAGCTCCAAAAAATGTTGTTTTCCTGTCTCCTTATCTTCACACGTGACCCTTTCCAAAAATCTGGTGGGTGTTGCATCCGGATTCCATACAGTAAATTGTTTTGCTCATTGTTACCTTTTGTATGGAGCCACTCCCATATGACTCAATCTGCTTCTTCTTTGAAACGGCACCCACGCGCCATTTTTTTTTTCAAATTTTGTCAAAAGGAAGATTTCCGGAAGCTTTCTGGTATATTGTTTTCCTAATCTTTTCGTATAAAAGAGAGAAAGCTTGAAAAGTGAGATTTGTGGTTTTAACAATTCAATACTCACTTTTCGAAATAAAAATCAAAGATCAGCATCTACAATATGACTAATTGTTTTGTATATAGTTTCTAGAGATCTGATTTGTTTATGTTAATTTTGAAATTTCGAAATTTCTTGTTCCAAAATACATCTTGCACAGATATTTCTGTACAAAAACAACATGTGACCGGAAACCAAAAAAATGGTTCCGGAACATTTCGTGATTCATTTTCGGTCCCGCCCATTCACATTGGAATCTGAACAGCGGCATTATCATTCATTCTGTTGATGGTGGTCGCGCCTGGTGACCGTTTTTCTTTTCCTCGTTCTATTTTGTTAAATTATTCATTACTCAACTAGACTGTTTCGGCGAGCAAATCTGGCATCTCAGTTCCTAGCGTCAATATCAGCAACATCTTTAGGAAAGCGTGGTTGGTGCTCTTATAGTAGAAATTTGACGCAACTTCGATTTTCCGATTTCCGAAATTTTTTTAACAAAAAGTTGGGTTTTCGTGTGATTCTGAACCTTTTTCTCTTTCAATTGTTCCAAGACTGTTTCATGACTCATTGCATTACTCTGCTTTCGTAAGGCTGTTTCTTCCAGTTTCGTAACTTTACCACTCCTCCCTGACCTAACTCATTTTACCATTTCTTCCTACCACCGATGGTTACAAGCATCGGAAAGAAAGTAGGCGGTCCATTTTGGGTTTCTCGCAACCGTCTGGCTCTATCCTAGTGCGCGACGAGAGGGCGGGCGGAGAAGGAATCGGAGGGGGCAGCGCACTCATACGCTATGCCCTTCTCTTTTGCACACAGAAAAAGAGAGGAAGAAAGAGAGACCAACACTTATTGTTGTCCAGTGAGCTTCCAGAAAAAAACTTCTTCCTGATAGTAATTTGACTTTGATGAGCTCACTGAGTTTTGGGTTGGTTCTGGTTTTTTCCCGAATTCTTTTGCATTCCTCTGGTTCAGCCTGTATCGAAAAGAGTCATAATACACCTATTGTTCTCATTTCCTTCTCACCATCTAGCTTTCTAATAGGATGATGAAAACAAGCCTCTACTATTTACCCATAATTTTTTTTCGCTCCCTCCATTTTTAATCCCTTCAATGATCCCATCACAATCCGCCAGAATTTTTTCCTCTTCTTTTTTACTCTTTCCGTCTATGGGCGGCGTAAAAAGTTCACAGCTATTTGTCACTCCTTTGCAGAAGAACTTCATTCTTCTTTTCGAAAATGGGACGACGACTGCTGATGCTCTTCCCTCTTGCAATCTTTCTTCTTTCTTCCGCCGTTTCTGCATCAGGTTAGTTTTTTCATGGTTTTTTTGGGATTTTTCCAAGTTGCAAAATGTTTAGGTCCAAACTCCAAAGTTTTAGTTAAGGATTCTGGGGCGGGGGTTGCCCCGATTAGAATTAGCGCTTGGTGTATCAATTGCAATAGTTCGAGCATTTTCAAGTGGTTGCACACTTCAAAAGTTTATCTTTTTCGAAGAAATTTGCGGGGTGGCGCGGATGATATAAACACGGCCCAGATGGATGGATGATACATATCTTAGGAAGTTCAATCTGAATCACCGCATAAATGCATTTCACTTCTGTTTGGAAGAGGAGACTAAGGAGTTTCGAAACATGTGCAGGGCGCTGCTTTTTTCCCTCGAGAGACACTTGCCAACTTTCTACTAATAGACCCCTTTTTGTCATGTCGCAACACATCCCTTCTGGTTTTTCCTTGGATGGAAGTGAGGAAAGAAACAAGTTGAGAAAGAGATTTTCGGAAACATGAGTTCATAGTAAAAGGGCATATGTCTAGAGAAGCCAAATGGAAATTTGATCCTAAACGGTTTAAGTTTAAGTCAAGTACTTTCCTAGACGGGGGAACACTTTCTGTGTTGTGACGATTGAAATACATACTTGGGAAGTTTTTATTCCTTGTTCTCCGGAAGTTCACTTCAACCAACTTCTTCCCTCAACTTTCCATGTCTGCAAAAAATTTCAAAAAAATTTCCAAAAATTTCCAAAAAATTCCAAAATGTTTGGTCTCGGTAGCTCCCTTCCTCCAATTCTACAATATAATGTTGTCCTTAGTATCGTTGCGAAGCTATGCTTTTCAATAATTTCAATTGTTTGCCATGCTTTTTTGTTTTGTGTGAAGGAGTGTGGAATAGAGCCCCTCACCTTTCCTCTCAATGGCTTAACATTTCGGAAGCAAACAGGCGCAAAAAAGAAATGAAACCTTAGGATGGCCTCTTCTATTTTTGTCCATTTTTCCACATTGATTGGCAATTTTTCCGTGTCTATTGACATTTGGGAAGCAAGATAGTAACAGGGAGGATTTTGTGTGTTCAGATGGTTGCAAGAAGACCTCCAGCTCTCCGAGGTTCATGTACTGTATGTGTGTATTTTTTGCCTCCCCGTCAGTTGATCGATCAGGATGTTGAAATATATATCGCTGGTAGTTGCATTTTTCCGAGGCAGGTGGCGGAAACATGAACGAGAACAACTAAGTACATAGATTTTTGGTAGCTATAGAGTAATGGGGGTCAAGAAAAGAATAGCAGGTGTACTCCCTAGTAACTTCTCAATGGAATTGACGACGCGGAAAATATAGGGAAAATCCTTATTGGTGGGGGCCCAAAAAGTGAACACCTGATGGGAATGAAAAGAAACTTTATCCGATTCTCGATTTTCTTTTCTAAACAGAAAGTACATTAATCTATTACGCATCACATAACATCGGCATTTACTACAACTTTTCGTTTTCCGTCACACCGTTATCCAAATGTTTACCTAACTGCCTACAACCATTTACCAGGCGGTATTGTCTACTTACACAACACTGACAGTAGTTAAAATGATAAAAATGTATTTTTTGTGGGAATTCTGCGAATGTCAAAAATAAAAATAGAAAGCGAATAAAGAACACCTAATAAATCATGCGTAACACGACAATTAGGGCGGTTTGGAGTCAAAAGAATGGGGACCCAACAGACCGACACGCGGGGAAGGGACACCCATCCTTGTTTCTCTTGTTGTCCAAATTAGAAACCCTGAATTATACATGAATGGTTTGTAAGAGAAAGGGAAGCTTGAATTCGATAGTAATATGGAATTGTCAACAAAAGGGTTGGGTGGTGGGTTACACTGTTTTGATAAATACCCTCCCGACCACCACCACCGATCAAGTCGTTTATGCAAAGTATTTAGGTAATTAGAGGGTTGGGAATGTTGTTTGTGAATATTATATGCTACATAGCTTCAGGTTGTAGAAAATAATTGAAGCTTTTTCTTATTCGGGACCACGAGTTGACTCGGGGTAGGCAACAAACCCAGCGCCGCAATGCCTCTATATGGAAGGGATGGTGTCAGAAAAAACCACTGCTTTTTTGCTCATTACCTCACTTTTGACATTTGGTTACTAGTTCTCTTTCTGAGTTATTATTCTTCAAGATATTTGTTTTTGAGTCGGAGAACACTCCTGATTTCTGTTCTTTTAATGGTCGAAAAATCACGGTTCTCGTCTCGTTTTCTCAATTCAGTACCGTATGCGATTTCATGTTTTCTTTACCAAAAGCACGAGCCTTCAACTACAGTGACTTGAGTTTTTACATGACCATCAAACAGATCAAGTTACACCCATCGCTTGAGAAAGCTGAAGAAGAGAAAAGAGACTTGTAGTTTTCTGAACACAAAATTCCCTGAGGGGGGACTATGAGACCTTTTGTGGAGGGACACGACAAAATTCGATTACCTGCCACTCTCCAACTTACTCGTTCTTTTCTTCACCAATAGGAACTACATGTATAGATGTTATTCACGTTTTTTCCTACCAAGTAGATTGCATATAACTGACCAGTTCGGGGGTAAACAAACATTGACTCTATCTCAGAAATCTATATGATTATTCATAAGAATTTATCATGCGATGGAGCACCTTGAATAGTGAATGACATTCTTATTGAATATACGTACAATACCGTGAGAAAACGCCACCACGACTTATTTTTGCTCCGGCATCCATAATTTATCACATATGCTCCATCCTATGGACCATCATGATTGTCTCGAATCTCAATATCCTCCCACCCCCTCTTTATTCTTCCACACGGAATATTAGCATATTAGTTGGGGGCTAATGAAGACACATGGTGACAAACGAGGAATTTGGAAGAAGGAAGACACCACAACAGATTCAAAGAGTACACATCGTTATTACCATTGTTTCTTCCTTAGCCTGTCTCGTTATGTAAATTTTGGTATTCGGTGTCCTATGACACCTTTTTCGGGCTTGTTGAAAAGCAAATGACACATTTGGGGTGAGAGCACATTGATGGGAAGGAAGGAAGGGCTGGGGTACTTGAGAAACGTTTTGTAAACGGTAAATAGAGGGAGCGAACAGTTTCTATAGAAGAACTGGTGTGAAACGAAATTTGTCATTGCGTAAGATAATACAATACGGTTTGAAATGTGTTGCGAGGAAAGATGAGAAGAAGTTGGAAATAGGGGGTCAAAATTGGAAAAAAGACATCTTGTGTGATTTGAAAAACGCATAGATGTTTGGTAGTTATCAACAATGTTCCATAACTTATTTTTTTGGAAAAGTTTATTGCAACTCTCCCTAATAACCGGAAAACGATAAAGGTCTAAAATCGAAACACTCGATCGTGCCTTGAAACCGAAAAAAATCCGTTTCCCATCCCAAAAAACACAATTTTCTTTCTTCCTCTGTCCCAATCAGTTTTCCCATTTCTCCTTTACAGATGTTGATTATCTGGAATACGAAGACTTCTCTAACAGGAGAAGTTTATTCGCACGGACCCGTGATAACCGTATTATCCAATTGTTCGCAGAAACAATCCTTTTTGGTACCATATCCATGTTCCTGCAGTTCTCGCAAAAATAACTTTGCTACCTAACCAAATGTCCATGTCTAGAGTCTTTGTGTGGTGGTTCCTTTTCTCTATAGCTAGATCTTTCTGAGTCATTTTGTGCAAACATCACAAAGTGTCTCTGCTGAAATGAAATAGGTAATTGTGGGTGGTGTAATTGAGTCGAAACAGATGACTCAAGGAAAAATTTTCACACCCAATGAAATTTGATATTTCTCTCTTAATTATATATTTACCGGAAATGGGTATCGAGACGCTTCTGGCTTCTACATTTTTCAAATATACTAACCAAACGGAGAGGGAAATGAAACCAAACATTATTTATAATTATTTCAGACAGTCCCTCTTCCGATGAAGAAAATCCGATCGTCATCTCTTCTGAGTCCATGGACTACGACACCAATACCATCACTGTTCGAGAGGGTTAGCAGCTTTTCTTTTTTTGGAAAACACCAAAAATTCTACAAAATATATTTTCCAGGAAAAAAACTAATGGTCAGCTGTGTTTTCGAAAGTGATGAGCAAATTCATAAGGGTGATCTTCTCTGGAAACAATCTAACGGACACATTATTGATGGAGAATCCAATGCTAGGTTTGTATATTTTTTGTTTTTTGGCCAAAGTCGCCTTCCTCTAAAAAACGAGAGAAAAATGAGAAAGTCTTATATTTCAATTCCTGAATTGGATATTTTCCTTCCGGTTTTTCTTCTTGCTACGTCAATTTTTTCCCGGTTTATAACGAAATTCGATATTCAAATGTTGGCAGTTACATTAAAAAACCTACACGCCAAATAGAAAAAAAGAAGACAACATGGTTTGTTTTTTTGCAGCCTTTTCTCAGTGGTTTTGAACGAAAAGGGAAGCAAACACCGCAAAACGTCTCTTCACTTCACATCAGTACACACTAGAGACACTGGACTCTACACATGTACTGGAAGAACTTCTGGAGGAGAGAACTTTGAGAAAACCATCAAATTGATCGTTCTTCGTAAGAATTCATATTCAAAACTTGTAAAACTTGAAAATCATTTTCAGCTGCTATTGAATGGAATGACAGAGACACTGTCAAGGGAGCTCTTCTTGGAGAGCCAATCACTATTGACTGTGGAGTTAAGGGACAATCTGGAAAAGACCCGATGATTCAAATGACCAATGGAAATGGAGAACCCCTTGATGAGGAAACCTGGACCATTGCTGGAAATGAAGCTACCATTGACAGTTTGAAGAAGGAGCATGCTGATCTCTACGTGTCCTGCATCACAATTGAGATGCACCAAGAGGGAAACCAAGAGGAATTCCCAGTTGTTGACAGAAAAGATGTCAAAGTTGAGGTTTACAGTGAGTTCACAGTTCAAACAATTTTGAAAATACAGTTTTTTACGCTTAAGCTCTTCCGGAGTTCGAAAACGAAGAATCAGTCCAATACACTGTCATCGATGATCATGTCCGTGATGCGATCGTCTACTGTAATGTCACCCACTCCTTCCCACCAGTTCGCCATTACACCTTCTATCATGGAGATGAGGAGATTAAAATGAACGATAAATTTAACATTTTCATGAATGTCGGAATCTCCCAAGGTGCTCATCTAAAGATTCACAATGTCGATCAGAATGACTTGGGAACATACAAGTGCGAAGCTAACAACATCAAGGCAAAATCCTACCACACCATTCATTTGAGAGAAGCTAGTGAGTTTTCACAGATTTTTAATGTCTGATTGTTTTTCGAAGTCGTGAAAGACTCCATAGAGACGAAAGACTGCCTTCAGTAACTGAACTTTTCGGCTGAAAATAATAAGGAAGTTAGAGTGTGGATTGATTCAGGTGTAGAACTTTTGTAACAGTAGAGAATACCATTTTCTAGGGGGTGTTCGATGACTTTTCGAAAATTTCATCTATCTGCTTTGGTTGTGATGTCACATTACTGCTTTATGAACTTCGAGTTGATGTGATCCGCTCAACTATTCAAATATACAAATCGCACACCTAACTGATAAAAATCGATTTTAACAGCAGACTCTTCACATGAGTTCTGTTTGCTTCCAAAGTTATGAAAAACTGTTCAAACTAAAGTTAGAATGCTCTTTTCAAAACAACCACAAAAATATTACCCAACTGGTTTGAGTCTAATTATGCATTTTTCAGATGCCCCTGCTGAACCAAAAGTTACTTTGATCGAGGCCAAGAGACACTCTATCATCTGGAAGGTTGAATCCATCGACCAGGAACCAGATCTCCCTGTAAACGCCGTTGAAATCCGCCATCTCCGTGCAGGAACCGCCGAAGCCTCCGGAGTTTCTGATGAGGATATCTCTGATTCCTACTGGAAGAGCCACTCTATCTTCATGCAGAGAAACATTAGTAAGAATTCTTTTCAAAATAATCAGCAACCTTTAAAACTCTTATTTCCAGAAGAAGATGGCCTTTATGAGATCAATGGATTGAGACACGGACACGAGTATGTGTGGAGATTCCGTCAGATCAATGAAGCTGGATTCGGTATGCAAAACATCTTAAAAGTCTTTAAATATATCCATCATTTTCAGGAGACAGCGTGGTTCTTCGTGCTAAAACATTGAATGATGAGGATCTTGAACTTATGGATTCTTCTTCTACTGTCACCTCCACACTCGCCATTGCCACCATCTTCCTAGTCCGTCTTTTTGTCTGAGTCGGACTCTATTTCTAGTTTTTTCTCTTTGTTCCCCATTGTCAACTTTGTAATCGGTGATTTTTTAAATTTTCCTCATGATAATCGTCATATGTAACTACCCCACTTTCTCACTTTCTAATTCTTTCATACTTCGTTTTTTGATACGCATTCATTCTAGTATTCCTTATCACATTAACGTGTGAAATTCATTGTTTAACGCAAACTATTTGATTCCTTTTTTGATAGAATATTCAGTTTGTTCTCGCTAGTTCAACTGAGAAAAAATTTACGGTTCATGATGTTTGAATGTCGATTCTGTTCAGTTTTTTTGAAAAATAATTTCAATTGTACAAGTTTCCATTCATCAAATAAATTTATTGTATTGTATCTATAGGTTGAATACAGGATTTAGCGAGAAGCGCTTGTGGTAGTGGTTAGTAAGTATAAAAGATAAAGCTAAGAAGAATCAACAGGTAAGTTACTCTATAATTTATCATTTTGACCATTTTTTGCGACTGTGAGAATCATTTGTACTGGACTGCTCATTCTATGCTCCGGTTTTTGCATGTCATAATTAGAATTGTTTGATGTTGTTCATTCGTTCAAGCCATGCCTCATAACTAAAAAATAAATGATTTCTCTCAATTTCAAATTTTTTGTCAAACGCACTCAAATGGGCTCTCTACTATTTCGGAATTTGTTCCAGCATCTGCTGGTTTCGATCGGCTCTTTGTTTCTTCAATTCCAACAGTTTGCTGAGAAATTGTGGGTTGTTCTCCGGGAAGTGTGGACCTGAATGAGTTGTAATCATTCTGAATACAAAGGATCTTGTTGTTCAACTTACTGCACTTTGTTTTCTATGCACTCATGTTTTGGTCCACAGGGGTTTAATTGGCGCAACGATCCCTCCGTTCCCTGTGTCTTCTCGAGACTGTAAATACTTAAAACTTTTCTCAGTTCCAAGTTTCTTGCTTCACTTACCTTGTTTCCGTTGGTTCTGGTTTTACCTGTTCGGTAATTTGCGATTGATTGGATGAATCATTTAAATTCTGCTGCATTTGTTCGAAACTGTAAAATTATTCAATTTTTCTCATTTTTGGATGTTTTACTTCACTTACTCATCATCGATTGTCTCCGATTCTACCGCTTCGACAAGCTTTGGTTCACTGGATGATTCTTCACTGCTGTTCCTACTCTGAGAATCTTCGAACAGTCTCGAGGTGTCAGGGCGAGGCTGATTGCTGAAAACTTATCACGTTCAGAAGTTGTAGTTTAAAACTTTCTCCTCAATTATCAGATTGGTTTACCGTCTTCAATAACTGTAAACAACAAAAAAGGCAAACAGTAGTTGGGGTCAAACAATGGACATTGTTCAAAAAAATTCTAATCGGCCATAGAAGTAGAAGTTTGTAGGTTTTCTCAATGTCACTTTCCTCCCTCACTCACCAAATGGCTGTCGCACTTGACTTTGCTTCTTTTTTGAGTTCCGATTCACTTGACGATGCTTTTCTTTTCGAGCGTCTCAAGCTTGTTTGTGGGAGATTCGAGCTGAAATAAATGTTGCTGATTCAGTTGGGTTATTTGAATGAGAATTCTTATAACTATATATTAGTTTCTCAAAAATCACAACTCAAAACTTTACACCAGAAGAAGAAAGAACTTTTTCATACTTCAATCCATTCTCTCGTCCCAAAACAAATGCAAGTTTCAAATGCAAATTACAAATTTTGAAAACAAATGCAATTTTCTGAAATTTCTCACTTGGTTTCAGATAAATTATGAGGGGAGTCTTCTTCTTTTTCCATGGCTGCAACATTGTCGCTTGAAGTGTAAGTGTTTGAAGTTTGAATATTCTTCGGTTTTTTGAGCGGAACTTCTTCGAAGCTGTGGAGAACTTTCCGTTTATTTTCAATTTTTTGCTCAACTCACTCTGATTCGTTATCTGATATTCCTGATTTCATGCCCCGCTGTCTAATTCGCCGTGGAATAGATGTCCCATCTTTTTTGGTCATTGCTTGGCGTTTCGCTGGATAACTTACACTGAAAAAATACGAATGTTTGATTATCATCGATTCTGCTTCATGGCTTCTAAGCTTCAGTATTTAAAACAATTTTCCTAGTCTATGGTAGCTCAATGTATTCAGAAACAAGTCTTCGCCGAACTCACTGCTGTTCTTTCTCCACTATTCCAGATTTTAAATCATACTCTTCAACTCCTTTAGATGATTCCTCATTCTTTGTTATTGCCTGACACTCTTTAGGAAGAATTGTGCTGGAAAAAAAGACCGTAACTGTCAACTCTGTGCTATGAATCTGAAGTTTCAGTGAAGAAAATGATTTCTCCTAATTTTTTGTATTATCTTCCCGAATTTTGAGCTGGCTAAAACAAAATCAACATAACTGCCGATTATGTGAAATGTCTCTTCAATTATAGTCACGGAAATCACTTCCCCTACATTTGCTTTGCTATGTTACAACAATGAAAATGAAGTTTGAATGAAACTCACCGTTCTGCGTCCTCCGATTTTTTTGATTTTATGATACGTTCCTCACTGTCCACATTCGTAGGCATTTTCTCTACGGATTTCAGCTCGGAATCGAGTTCTTCTTGAATCCTTTCTGTTTTTGCAACACCGGTTGCTTCTAATGGATTGCGTTTTCTGGTGCTGTAAAAGTATGTAATGAGAACAGGTATTTGACACGGCTCTATTTTTTGTCTGCTCAAAAGCAGTATACTGTTTGATAGCCTAAAATTTCGAAAACATGTGTAAAGAGTTTTAAGTTTTCATTTCTGTGACTCCGGTTATGATATATTGAAAAAAGAACTTACTCAGCGTTTTGTTCCGATTTAACAGACGAGTTTCCATTGCTTCTCCGTGTTGTAATTTCTAATATTTTCTTTTCTAAAGCTTCTCCCTTTCGTTTGGCGTTCTTCGTTATGCCACACGCTTTTTTTGGCATCAAATCATCCTTTAAAAGCTTTTCAGCACTGGACATGTTGGCAGACAATTTTGGTGGTTCGTAAGTGTATCCTAAAGGAAAATGGAACACATCAGTCTATGAAAAGTGGAATGAAACGAAGAATCGATACACAGCAGGCCGTTGTGACAGAAGAGAAGGACGAGGAGGCGTGTTGTAAATTTCTTTTGCCTCTAGTACGCAGACGAATCGGTGTTTGCACACAATAGTGTGGCGTAGGAAACTCGCATGTTTTATCTAATCATTTCCAAAAGAAACAATAGAATTTGTCTCTTTTCAAACGTATAAAAAATTAAAATAAGAGAAACTTATAAACTAACTCTTTTTATCGAGAAGCAAAAAGAGTATTATAAAACCGAATGGATTAAAAAAAGAAAATTCAGTATTAAAGCAAAAAAAAAATACAGTTCAGATTCGTTCCATTAGATTTTTGAAAAAATGTTTACAGAAAAGAAAATAATATTTTGAATGTAATATCATTCTTGGCTTGCTTCTTGGGCCAGACGTTCCTGTAGGGCGGCCAATTCGGTTCTCAAGATCAATTCCCAGACCAATTCCACAGTTCGATTTTTCAAATCCCTGACGATGACATTAGTCACTTTATAGCGTTGACCCCAGGTGGTGTCAACATATGCTGCATTGAATTCAAGCTGAAAAACCAGAAATAGTTTTGAATTCTGATTTAATGCTTACCAAAACAGGTAATGTGAACTCGTTTCTCTCCTTGAGTCTGTTCATTTTGTAAACCGCTTGTGGATGATTGATCACTCGTTTGAATGCTACAGCATCTAATTTGACTGCGGTGTGTTTCCATTGGGCATACTTCTTTGTGCTCATCTAAAACGAATCTAGTGTTTCTTCAAATTAAGTTATCAAATCATACTCTTTCGTCCAGTTCCCAGTCAAGTTTGTCTCCAATGATGCAGATTGTCCACTCTCTGTAAACCAGTACTGATTATTTCAAACCTCGATAGTAAAAGCTTACGTGAAATCGAGATGCGGATTTTGAACAGTAGGAGGAACAGCGGCAATAGATCCAGATGAAGCTGAGACAATTCCCGATGAAGCCTGTGGAGCGTTGGGAGCAGCAGAAGGTCTGATAGAAGGCGATTTGAGAGAAGACGATCCTTGAACTTGACACCTTGGTGATTGTGTGGCCATCGGGTTTGCACGAGTCGCCGGCATTTTGGGGGTAGAGGGAAATGACTTAATCGGTGCAGAAGCCTTCAGGGGATGATTTCGCGGAGCAGAACTCACAGTTCTGTTAGATGTAGATGTCTTCTGAACAGGCTTCTTAGAGGTAGGAGCCTTGTTGACTAAGGGTTTTCCAGAGGTCTTCTTGGAAGAAACTGTCGGCTTCTTAGCTGCTGTGTCGGACGCTTTGTTTCGAAGACTTCTCTTCCTTGTTTGCTGCCTGGTTTTTGCCATCGCTATATTTCTGCAAAATACTTTTCATAAAAAATGAGCATGTTTCGACACATGGAACAAGTAGAAAGAAATGTAGTTTCAAGTTTTCGAATCAGAAATTTTGAAGTGAAGAAAAAAATGAGAAATTTCATCAAATAATTCGAATTCGAATCGAAAAGAAAAGGGAGACGGAGTTGGAAAAAACGAGTTTGCAATTGTTCCCGTTTTGTTGGGTATTGTACGCAACACGTGGCGTTGTGTGCTGGTGTACATGAGAGACGCAGGAGGTCATACTTCAGTGATAGATGGAGAGAAAAGCATGAAGTGAGTATGAATAGAAGGAAACACTCAAACTGGTAAAATATAAAAAATGGAATAAGGTTTTAAAGAAGCCTGTGGAGCTAAAAAAGCCAGAGAAACTCTACGATTCAAAAAGGAGATGTGAATTCATCCTTATGTATGCAGGTGTAGATCTATTCGGACCATTTGTGTTTTTGGGGGGACGGTTCAATAAAAAGAATGAGTGACGGGTGGTCTTATTGAGTGACGTCACAACATCTGCGGATGAATGAGAGATCACATCTTTGCCTTGTCGCCTATATCTCATTGGACAAAGAGTGGGCAGGTGTGCGCTTCGAGAGAACAATAGTAGTAAATCCGTTGAAACAACTGAGATTCCACTAGTACGACTGAGAAAATGGCCAGGGTTTTTGAATTATTCTTGGTGTTCCACGTTACAATCGATATTCGAGACCACTCTTGAAGTTTTTGGGTGCAGAGTTTCGCAGCGATAAACATTTGAGCTGCCATAGGGAAAGGGAGAAAGGGAGAGAAAAGCAGGCAATTTCCTATGTTACTGATTAGATAAGAGAATGTTGTGGTCAACTGGGTAAGAAATGAATAAGGAAAAAATCGCAGAGAAATTTCCTACCGAACAAAAGGGAGGTTGAATCCAAGTTGGCGTGACGCAATGGTGAAACCATCTGTATTCCTAGGAGAGGACAATAGAGAAGGGAGACAACAACAGGGGTAAGGGGATGGGAGATCAAATCTTCGCCATTCGCCTATTTCTCATTGAACGAAGGGTCGGCAGATGCGCATTTCCAAGAAACATCAGACTGCGAGGGTAACGAATATTCTAAAGGGTCCTTATTTTGCCATCGACTGACCTAGATGAAATAGAGATGTATGGTTTCGATTTATTAGAGTGCTTTAGTTTATCCTGAGAGGGAAAATAGCAAGGGAAATAACTTTGAGGCGACTGGAAAATTATGAATGCTAGAGATGATTAGAAGCAAGGAAAAAGTTGACCTCTCAAAGCAACTTTTCTATTTTTCAAAAGCAAATGTATATTACAAAATAACTAACCTTACGAATCGAATTAATTTCTGAGATTCTTTGAGCAACGGATGAAGAATATGGACACCGATCAATGTGGGAATCGTCGAGAGAAGCGGTCAAACAACGCGTTGTGTTTCTGACTGACGTCTCAATGACTGGAGAGGCCCCTTTTTATACGGCTGTAGAGGTCCCTCTTTATTGTCGTGCTCTTCATTGCATTGTACGCAGTCTACCCTGGTGAACTTTAGATACGCCAGATGACAGAATTAACTTGATATATTGAAGGAAACAAACAAAATTAAGTGCGACTAGAAGAGGGAAGTCAATCTAGGTTTTGTATGGTGTGATAAGAACTGTAAAATCATGCTGAAACCTTTTGTTTTATCCGACTAATATTCTGTCACTATAAATTCAGTGATGTTGCAACTTTCCAGAAATTTTTATTTGGAATAATATTTCACGTTTACAGTAAAATCGCGAAAAAAATTATATAGTTATGAGTTTGTTGCAGCTACAGACATGTTCCTTGTTGTTGATCTCGATTCATCAACACTGTTTTTCTTTCTTCGCACGAATCCTGAAAAATAGAATTTACGTCTGAATATTTCTCAACTTTTTCGTCTTACTAAAAATGGTCTGTCGGAAATCTCGTATAATAAGAATCAAAATGAGTGGATCCAGACCTGGGTACAAAAAGGAGCAAAACACAATAAAATTTGCGTTGGCATTCAAGTCAATGTTAAAAAATGGAGCTATAAACATCACTCCAGTTGGTGCGTACATGAAAATCGAAGGGATGAGTGTCTGTAACTCGGAAGAAGTTATGAGCCAAAAGGAAACTGAAACCTGTAAGACTAGTGCTTTGAAAAGTTGCTTCTGAAGTTGCCGCGTACGATCAGAAATTTCTTTGTGAATTCTCATGGTCTTCCAAGTGGAGAATCCGCAGTAAAACATCACAACAAACGTCATCGACTAAAATTTTCAGTTTACCTGTCTATGCAATATTCTAGAACTCACCATAACAAAGTAGTGAACAAAACACCCCAACAAGTTCTTAATGTACACATATCGTACTCCATTTTCATATTGGTACTGAAATCGTATAGATCGATTGATAAGTCATTATGTTAACCCACGTAAACATATGCGATATAAGATACATTTTCCTTCTTGATCCAGCTATAATGGTTACGAAGGACATCACTGAACAAAGAAGCAGTAGAAATGTTCAATCGAAGATCACTCACCTAACTGCTGCTTCCGTGTAATCAGTATCCGGGTACAAAAAGTAAGAGACACTTGCCCACATTGTCACAGGAATACTACATCCAAGAGGCCATAGAAGAAGATTTGGCATGTTGAAGAAACGTAGGAGGTCGGGTCTCAAGCGATTTTGTTAAAATATTGTTGAACTTTTCTTCAGAGGAACTCACTTGCAACTTGCAAAATAGCGGTAGACAAAGTGTACTCCAGAAACGACAAAACTGGTAGCAAAACAAGCACAGTAAAATGCTGAGTTGATTTTTCCAAGCCGGGTAGAGTAATTGAACCGTTTTCGAGATATCAAGAAGAATGTTGCATTTTCAATGTGCATAATCTTAATTCATGTTGTAGACTATTCAGAAAGAAAGTGCGTGTTCAAACATACCGGTCTTAAAATGGACTCAATTATTGCGTAGAAAATAGAGAAAACCGAGAAAAATGCCATGAGGTATTTGTAGGTACCCAAGTTTTTTCCTCTTGTACGAAGAAGACAGAGCAAGACAATATTCACACAGAGAGTAAGACTGAAGCCGACAATATCGGCGGTATCCACTAACGTAATCCACATTTCTCCATTCATGGTTCTGAAAATATTGTGAATGAATTTAATAAATTGCTGTACCAAACGCTTTTTATACTCAGTTTTGTACATAAACGATTTCATTCATAGTTTTTCAAAACATGTAGTTCACATCATTTCTGTCTGAACTCATTTGGAACAATGGAGAAAATGAGTAACAACCTTCAATTAGATGATGTTACTTGTAGTATTCTCTTCATACACTTTATGTGGGCGTGTCGAGTAATACCAGTGCTTCAGGTACTCTGAATCTGTCACGTGTAAATTTATAGCTTATGCTATTTTGATATACCGGAACCAGTATTTGTACCGTCTGTTTTGCTCTCAATCTTCGATCATAAGATTCTGATTCACTCAATATCCAGTTTATTTTAGTTTTGTAGTTTTTGTTATTCTCAATGGGTACGAGCAATAACAGAAATTCTGTGGGATGTGGAGTATGAGTAAAATCTCGTGTGAGTAAGGTACAAGATTTTGGATTTGAGCACGATGTGATGGAACAAAACGCGTGCTGTATCATGTTTTCCAGTATTCAAAACATAGTTTTGACAAGTGATGTTAGGAAATAAAGATTATATGACATAAAATTAAACGATTCATGTTATCAGAGAACTTTATCGATCAAAACACAGAAAACTTAGGTTTTGTTTCAAGAAATAATTCGGTTCAAAAGAGCTTCGGAGAAAAACGACGATTGGAAGGAGCATTTTTTCCGTATACCGAACAATGCTTCTGAAAACATCATCTGTTCATTTCGATTCAGGTTTTCCATGAAGTTACCGTTTTACTCCGCATCATTCTACTATTTGCTGAACACTGAAAAGCTTCTTCAAAGAGTGGATGATTCACTAATGCATTGATTCTGACGTTGTGTGGAGAATGCGGATCATCTTCGATAGCAACTCTTTTCCTTCCCTGAAAAATAAATAATTTTCAACTTTCCGAAATCAATTGTGTGCTCACATCGCACAAACCAGATGCTGCTGAATAGAACATTTGTTGGATATCCTTACGTGATTCCTCTACTTTTGATCGTTTTTCTCGGTCAACAAAATATCTTCTGAATAGTACTTCCAAAATTTCAACTGCTAGAAAGTCTGCGCCATTTTCCTCAAAACGCCGACTTCCAATTTCGCAATCTCCCTGGAATTCAAATTTAGCTGGTTATTAAGTTTTATGAAAGCAAACCTCATCAAACTCCTCACAAATTTTCTCGTATTGAGATTGGATGCATGACTTGGCTTCTTCAGAAAAATAAGTTAATATATCACCTTCCGAACCTTTGATAATTGCATGAGCTAATTCATGAGCCAAAGTGAACCCTGGTGCTCCAAGCTGAAATAATTGAGTAAACTGTTTTATTTTCAAGTTTTTACCTGAGCAGCTTTGTTTTCAGTGGTTAAAAACATGTAGTACCACACATATCCAAGAGAAACTTCCGGATAAAGAGTATATCCTTCTATAATAATATCATTCAAACTTTCGAACCGCACAGGTTTCATCTCCGTTGTTGTCATCGTTTGAAGAATACAAAACTCAGAAGCAAAAGAAGCTGTTGCATTTGCACACCATGTTTTGCAGAGCACGTATTTTTCGTTGAAGAGTTTGAGCATATTCAGAGCTTTGTTATGATTTGATTCTAGCAAACTTGTAAGTTTTAGAGGTTCAACCACAAAAGTAACCAATTGTGTTACATTG
This sequence comes from Caenorhabditis brenneri, assembly GCA_000143925.2. Classification (NCBI taxonomy): domain Eukaryota; kingdom Metazoa; phylum Nematoda; class Chromadorea; order Rhabditida; family Rhabditidae; genus Caenorhabditis; species Caenorhabditis brenneri. The sequence goes on along the minus strand of GL379839.1, from coordinate 692,562 downwards.
TGGTTGCTCGTCCAAGGAGTTTGCTGAAAAATCTTTGTTGAACAAAAACTGAGAGACTGTGGGTACTTGAATCAATTCAATTGCAATGTCTTTCATTTCCAAGAATAGACTGTTCAGTTTTTCGACTTTTGACTCATCATTGTTGCTGAGAATTTTGTTAGTTATTTGGTACATACTCTTCACTTTGTCCAAAATTTGAGAAATTTGTCTAATATATTGGGTCTGAAGAAGTAAACTATCGAATTCGAAATCAGCAATCGAACAAACCACAGGTAATGGAATTAATTTAGAAGTGACCGTAAAAAGATGATTGGAGGCTCTTTCACAGTCGGGATCTTTAAATAGATGTGCCACACACTTTCCATCATCACATTCGTGATTCACATCGAATACTTGTCGGATTCTCATTAAGAATTCTGAAGTGTTTTCCCCAGAAACACATCTGTATAATCATTTCTGATATAAATATTAATTCAATTTTTCTTACAAGTCATTGAAAATCCTTGTCACCAGTTGTGGTGTATCCATAACGTATTCAGATTTGTGATTTCGAAGATCATTCTGAAAAATATAGCTGATTTTTTACCCCCATTTTCAAGAAAACCATACCGCTATTTCAAACTCTTGCAGATTGGAATTCAAGTTTTTTGCGTCGGCGAATTGACTGTCCAAACGCTCAGAGATAATTTTATAGGGCAGCCACTCGTAATCGTCAAGGCGACAGGCATGTCGATAGAAGTCTTCACATGGATCAACATTCGGGTTTATTCGCCTATCATAACCTTTTTTTCTCAATTAAAAAAAGGTATGAACTCACTTATTTGTTTCCTCGGAAAAGTCAAACGCAAAAGCGACAGGTAATAAGAAGAGAATAGATAAGAATTGCATGGTTCTGTTTTAGAAGAAGTATTGAAAAAAAGAAATTTATACTCCTTTTTAACAATAGAACACATTCCATAAAGAATTTGCCCAATTTTTTAATTAATTATATTGAATACCTACTTTCTCAGATTGTTTCGAAAGTGGGCGTTTGCTTGTTTCTGATGTATGAAACCTGCAATAACAATTTTCGGGTCCAATTTCTTGTAGTTTGGAACAGAGAAAGTTCATTCCCTAACAGAGTTGTTCCATTTTTAAAGGGATTGTTTGCTCGGAAAAATTTGACCTGCATTTTTTTCTGAACATATCTGAAACATTTTTGAAGACCGAACGCAGGTGGAAAAAGTGTATTTTTTACAACGCGTCCTACTTCTGACCCCTCTGTGGTTATCCTCCGGCATTTCTTGGCTCCTCGTCATGAGATTTTGATAACAGAGCATTGACCCTGATGCTCTCTGATGGACGAAGTTTTCCATTTTTATTTCCCAAACTTCCCTGTTTATAGTTGGATACTATACTTCATGATCCAAAAAAATTACCTCGGAGAACAGAGAACCCAATTAGTGAAAGAATAGTTGCTTATGAGTCACTCCAAGAGGTTCAAAAATTTCCTGAAATAAGAATTTTGCCTTTTTTCAACGATTTTCTGATTATTTTAAGCTTTGTCTTATACTAGTTTTGCACCTTTCCGTATGATAAACTAATGCCCATAGGACCTGCTTTATTGGTTTTGAGGTTTTCAAACCATTTCTCTCTAATAGATTCCGGCGTCAATACTATTTTAATAAAAGAAGAAATGATGACTTATTCTCTTTTTTGTTACCAATGGTTAACGATATAATGTATTCAAACAAAATACAAGTGAAGAATTGACGGCAAAAGGTATTTCTTTTTATATTAATCTCAACACTCCGATTTCGGGGAAACGATAGTGACTCTCTTAGGATTACATTGTGATTACAGACAACGAGGTGTTCACCAAACCACAATTCGAAGAACTGATGCACCCAACCGATGAATTCACTTATGTTCTTTTCCAACGGTTTTGTATTATGTGCTAACATTTCCAAAACCACAAACTTCCAGTATAAGCTCAGTCATAATGGAAAACACAGTTACATTGGCAGACACACACAAAATTTCTGCATTTATATAGCAAAATAAACTGCAATAATAGTTATTTCAGCATTACAAATACATTGTCTTCTGGTTTTATCAAAGTTTCTATTGGAAAATGTACTAATGATAGCTGAAGTTGATGAAAAGTAGCATAAAATAATATGAATATGGTATTCAACATCAATGTTTCTTCATTTCTGGAGCACCTTCGCCATACACAATGCATTCTTCCTGAATACAATCATCGGGCATCAATGATCACACTTTTGCTTACCACTCTCGAACGCATCATTCTAGAGTCTTCTGAACACTGAAACGCATCCGCAAAACCAGGAGTTTGCGAAAGCATAGCATTGAGTCTGATATAGGTTGATGAATGTTGACCATCACCTTCTTCTCCAGTCTCTCTCCCCCAATCTCCCTGAAAACCCGCTAAAGTTTTGTTTCATAAGCGGAAATCACCTCGCAGAAAGAGAACACCAATGAGTAGAAAAATAGTTGCTGATGAGTCACTCCAAGAGGTTCATAAACTTCCTGAAACAGAAATTTGAGTTTTTCTGAGCGATAAATTGATCACTTTAAGTTTTGTCTCATAATAGTTTTCCAACTGTTTGTATGCTAACCGAATTCCCATAATATCTGCTCCATTATCATCAAATTGCTCTGGGACAGTGACACACGAATTCTGAAATTATAACTATACATATCACATTATTAAAAAGGTAGAGATCACTTCTTTGACATTGCACAAGTTGAATTGAACTGATCTTGTACACATTTTCGAGCTTCTCCGAAAAATATGTCAAGAATCGGCAGGAGTGCTTTTAATAAGTG
>GL379839.1:411726-682107 GCA_000143925.2 Caenorhabditis brenneri | reverse complement strand
TTTGGGTACAATTCAAGGGGCTTTCTATCTCATTTGTTGGAATTCACACATTGGAATGGGTAAATACACAAGTTTTTGGAGTTTGGAAATCAGTTTAAATTTTCAGACTGGTCATGTTGTTCTTTCACACAGATGTCAACCAAAATGGCTCCGGAAATCTTCCTTCAAAAATAGTAATATTCAGTGGCGCCGGTTACGTAAAGAAATATTTTTGTGATATTTAGCCCTTTAAATTTTTTGAAATAAATTCTGAACTTATCGATGAGTTGAGAATGTTCCAACAAAAATGTTATTCAAAAATAGTGATATTTTGGTCACATCTGTCTCCAAAGTTCAAGAATAATTGAGTTTTGCGTGTTGAAACATTCGAAATCGTTTTATCGAATCAGTCTGGTCTTTGCAGAACAAAATGTGCTGATTCGATTTGATGCTTGCTGTCACAGATTTATGATTCACAACGATAGAAATTCGAAGCAATTTATTTTGAATGGTGAAACTAACGAAATTTATAAAAGTTAATAGTTTTGAAAATTATGAGGGCACTTAATCATTCTACAGTCTATTTTCTTGTTTGTGGAGCATTTTTCCCAACAATCACACATTCCTCTCCAAATGACTTAACCATTTCGGATTCCGCATCGCATTGGAATGCTTGACGGAACTCTGGGATTTGCATCATTGCGTTGACACGAATGTGCCAAGGAGAATGCGTATCTCTTACATCCTGATTACCTTTCAAACCCTACAAACAGAAAACTTAGTTTTGCAATTTTAGGTGTCACAAACCGAGCATGAAACAAAAGCAGTTGAATAGAAGAACAATTGTTGTAAGTTGACAGTCCGATCCGGTAATTGGATTTTGTCCTCCTGGAAATTTTGTTGTTATTCTTTCATACGAAATGACGTTTTAATTAAAATACCTCATAAGATCCATCATATTCGTCATTAAACACACTATATGCCAATCTCATACCGAGCATGTCTGATCCATTTTCATCGATTTGATTGTCAACGGCACCACATGATATCTATTTTTGAATATTTAATTTTTTCTTTATTGTTTCATTACTGAACCTCTTTGTAACTATCACAAGTTTTCTGATATTGTCCTTGTATGCATTGCACCGTTTCATTCGAAAAATACGGTAGAAGTTGCAAATTATTGGCATCTTCGATCAGGGTATGGCTCACTTCATGACCGGCAATATACCCAACACTTCCGAGCTAGAACCGAAAATTTTGCTAAAACTCGATGAAGTAATAACTTACAAAAGCGGCGTCGTTTTTTATTTTTTCTGCCATATCCAGCAGTATGTATGAAAAATGCAAATGAGGGTGATCGTTGAAAGCGTTGAAAGGATTGAAGAAGTCAATATCTTCACGTTCGGGGTAATGTCCCGAACAGGCCATCAGCATGCAGAAGATTTCAAGTTCGGTGCTCTGTTTGGTGTCACGCAAACATTTCAGATAATTCTGTTCGATGGTGAACACATAGTCAAGGTTTTTACGGAGACTGATTCCCAGATTATCATGGACGTACAGTTGATTAACTACGTCGAGAATCATATTATCAGCTTTGTTATTTATAGCCCATGGAGTTTCCTGATTCAAGAAAATCATCTACCAAAATCATTTGGTTCAAATTACCTTTATCCAGTCAGATAGTTTATCCACATATTTCTGGACTAGATTTCGAATTCTAACAATACCACCTCTCACGTCAGCTTCTAGTATTGCATTGACACCATACAAATTAGTTTTCGCGTAATCGAAATTATTTCTCCACTTCTTTTGGAAAATGTCGAAAGTTTCAAAATCCATTTTGTTTCTGAGGTTGGCTGCTGCACGGGTACAATTTTTGTCGTGGGCTAATGGTTTCAAACATTTATCAAAAATACACGGTTCACCGCCGTGATCAAGCTTGGTATTTTGAACCCATAACAAAAATGCTTCCTTCTGAGAATGAGTTGCGTCAATATCTTGACATCTGAAAATAAAATGTGACAAAGTTTGAAATTCCAACTTGAACATCTAAGTTCTGAACATCTAAAAAATAACTTACAGAGAAAGATAAACATTAGCTATAAACTCATCAATTGAAGGCAGCTCTTTGTAAAGTGTTCTTTTGAAAGTTTTCTGAAATGAATTTAATTCACTTATCAAACTATTAATTTGAATACCTCAACATCCAAATTGTTCCATTCCGCATCAACGAACTTTGCTTCAATGGAGTACATCAAGTCTTCATAAGCGCTATTCAGCATGAAGATGCCACTTTTATACAGTGGACACGCATGACGATAAAAGTTATCACAAGGGTTCACGTTTTCGTCTATCAATCTGAAATCGTTTTCTGAGAAAATCATATTTTTAGTTTCAGAACTCACTCGAACGCTTCTCGAATCACATCAAATCCAATAACTTGGTGAACAACAATGATGATCAAGAATAGGACAAGTTTCATTTCGATTCGATATTTTTATGTTTGGTTTAGTTGGTTTAAATACTCTTTCTAGTTTCAATGAATCCATTCAAGACCTCAAAAGTTTTTTCTTCAAAAAGAATTTTTCTCGTGACAACCGTTTGGACTTATTTTACATCACCCATTATGTTTCTTTAAGTCATGGTTCAAAAGAAACATCAAAGAAACTCGTCTCGAGAATAGTTCAATATCAAAAGAAAACTCGGAACGTTTTTACCTCTTATCAATGGTTGAATAACAAAACCTTGATGATAAAAACTGTCAGATGTAAAAACTTCTCTACTGGAAATTTATAGAAAAAAAATAAGATAACACTTTGATAGTCAAGAACCCAAAGCTGTTTCATCGAAAAATTGTCAATTTTAGGAATGGCGGCTCTGTTTGAAAACGCCGGAATTCAAAAAAAAATACAGGAATTCAGAAAACTACATCGGACTCTGAAAAGAATACCTGACTCTCAATTTTCTGAGATCAAAATGAGTAATAATTACAGATTTTGCCTTCGACATGATCATTCTTCATCGATATCCTTACTAAATTCATCTGTCACACTGTAGTTATTCGTCTTTCCAAGTTGTCCGATTGCATGTACATAATTTCGATGTCTTGATTCATACATTTTACCGATGATATTCCTTTTTTTGTTATTTATTTTCTAGAAGATTCCTATTCGAAGTATTGAACGTCATGCTTCCGAAGAGTGTGTTGGTCCAAAATAACTTCCCCATCTTTGTTAGAATTTGAACTCAAACGTTCATCTCATCACCACCCAATAGGTGGGGTCTGCAAGGTCAAACAATTACGAGGATATTTTTTTGTTTGGTTTACAGCTCTATCAATTTTATTTGCAGAGAGAAACCGTCTGAACAAGAACTGTCGAGTTACTGATTCAGTGTTATCAAGAAAAGACAGAAGAAACAACCGTGAAAAACCCAGAAGAAGACTATGACGGAGAGAACTTCGGAAGAAAACTAATGTCGACGAGGATAGAAATAAGAGCAAGACTATTGAATGAACCACAATGGTGTGTTTGAGTTGAATTGTTCTTAAACAAAAGTTTTCTATTTGACAGTTTTATGAAATAAATGTATAAATAAATAATAAATATAAGTCACAGAGATCAACACAATTATTCACAGAGTCTTAGTCCATACATCCAGCCAATCCAACCTCCTCGTCCATCTCGTCCACCCCATTCATGCAGTCCCATTGCCAGCATACATTGAAACTGTCGTCGGTATCGTCGTCGTCCGTCAACTGTTCCACCAGGTTCTCCCATTGACATTGCTTGATCTCGTCGTCCCGCTCAAGCCACCCATCAATGTCCTTATCACCGAGCTAAAATTGTGAATTTTACTTCACTACCATAAAAAATAAATTAGACTTACTCGTCTTCTTGGTTGGATGGGGGCAATGAGCGTTTCACAGGTTTTGATGTAGACCTCGCGAAGTGCATCCATTTTGAATGTGTTGTGGAATGAAGTGAGTGGTCCTCGTTTGCCTCTTGGCCTTTATCTGCTGCAGAACACTATCGATTTTTTGGCGGGGCCGCACTGTTTGCCACCTGGGATACCGAGAGTGATATTTTTGCTCCTGGGAAAACCCGTTTAGAATAACGGAAAACAGTTACTGGCAGCGTAGTACAATTTGTGACGTTTTCGCTCCATTCACAGAATAAGCTGTCCTTTTCAACGATTGAAGAATTTCCTTCCCAACTCATGCAAAATTTTAAATAGGATGCACTTTCAGAGAAATTTCCAGAAAGAAATTGTTCATGAATCTTCCTTATCCTTTTGTTACTGAGTGATACAACCGTCAAAGTTTTTTTTCGAAGTCTTAAGCTGAGTTTATTCAATTCGATCGTTTGATTTTAAATTGATTACAATCTCAATTTGATTTGCGAAAACAACAATATGGATGTACAAGGTGCACACTATTTATTGATAAAAAGCAAATGATATACGATCAGTATTGTTTTATATTTCATTTCAAGGTTTCTGATGAATGATATCCTAGATATTCTTTTGATGGAACTTTTTCCTGGTTTGTGGCGCTTTTTCTCCATATACCAAACATTGTTTCTGTAAAAAAGAATGTATGAACAACTTTGAGCCATCAACTATAATTACCTCTACAGTACTCATCATTCTACTGTCTGAAGCACACTGGAAAGCTTCTTTAAATGCTGGATGGTTGGCAATTACATTTGTCCTGACGTTGGAAGCCGAATGAGTCCCGAGGCCTACGCTTTTTCGCCCCTTGAAATAAGTTTTAGGTTGAAAAACATTCAGAAACTAACTTACATCACAATTCGCAAATGCCGCTCCGTAGAAAAACAGTTGCTGGTATGTTATACTTCTATTGTGGATTTTGATGTACTCAAAACCTTTTTTATCACCGTAAGTGTTTTCAAAAAGTTGATATGCTAACTGAAGCCCCAGCATGTCTGCTCCATTTTCATCAATTTGATACTCATCGGTCTCACAGATTTCCTGAAAATATGGTGTGGATAGGGAACATTTGATGTGGTAACCTCGACAAACTCCCGGCATGTTTTATTGTACTGGTTTTGAACACATTCGATTGCTTCGTTTGAGAAAACTGGGAACAGTTGCAATCTTTTAGGATCCTCAATGACTCCGTGAGCGATTTCATGGCCCGCAATCAAACCAGCCATTCCTAACTGTAAGCAACTATTTTTAAAAGCTAGTTTGCACCATTCCCACCGTTCCTGCTTCTGCTTCAGCATTCGTCGCAATTGCATAAAGATGGCTGCTCACTCTAGTGGATGGATGACGATACATAGCACTGAACTCCGAAAAAATTGCATGTGGCGTGCTTTGCAATTCGTTGAACTCGGCAACATAGGCCAAACAGAGGAGATCTTCCTGTTTTGAGAATTCTCGTGAGCATTTCAAAAACATCTTCTCCATTTTAAACAATGGTTCTATGTTCTTTGCCAATTGTACAGGAAAATTGTCTTCCAAATGGATTTCATTTGCGATTTGTTCGATTGTACCTTCAACGCCGTGATTATTGGCCCAAGGTGTTTTCTTAAAAATAGACAATTAGTAAACGAAGTTCAAAGAAAAAGCGTTCAATTTACCTTTACCCAATCCGAAAGCACTGCGATCATTTCTTCAGTAAAAGAATTGAGTTTCTTAACTCCCTTTTGTAAATTCATATCGAGTATTATATTCACTGCTCGGATGTTTTTGAGATATTTTTCAATTTCCCATTTCAGAGATTCAATAAACATCGAAGGTGGTTCAAATCCTCTGTGTGACAATCTCCTTCGCAGAATTTCAGACACCTGTGTGCAGTTTTCGTCTTTTGCCAATGGAAGAAGGCAGGTATACTGACTGCAAGTAGTATCCAAACTTTTGGTCAGTACCTGTTGAACTCGAAGGAGGAAGTTTGCCTTCTCAGGAGCATTGCGTTGGCACCTGGAATAATTTCACATACTATCCAATCAACAGGAAAACTGACATTTCTTCAAAACTGTTGACGATTATTTCATTCATATCTTCGTCGAACACTGAGACATGGACTTCCTCCAATACTTTCTGGAATATTTCAATTCATTCAGACAAATTCGTATTAATTTATTTTTACCAAGATTTCCAAATTTTCCCAAGAACTGTCCTTCTGTTTGTAAATCACTTCTTTGAACAGTGAATCGTAAGCTTCACTAACCAAGTGGCCATATTCTCCGAGGGGACATGCATGTCTATAAAAATCGTCACACGGATCCGTTTGAGAAATTCGACTGTAAATATCAAGAGTTTTTTTATATACCAGTAAAATCTCACCCTAGCGAATATTTGATGAAATCAAATGCATTTGCGGAGACGAAGATTGTGGATAAAAGTATGAATGTTTTCAGATTCATCGCTGTAGATGATTGAAATTCAGGTTTGAATTTGTTTAAATACATTTTGTTTGAAACTTTTTTCTTTTCATAAAAAATTTCTATGAATAAGTCCAACAGAAAAAAAAAGATTCGATTCATTTGAACGTCCCGTGATGTTTTGAATACTGAATAGAGACACAATTCAGTTCTTCTGAATTGAACATTAGAATATGTTCCGGTGTTAGACATGAAAATAAAAAAAAACATCGGAATCTGAGGGACGGAAACAAAGATTTGAGAACAATAATTTATTCACTGAAAAAAAAACAAAGAAGAAAGACAATAAATTAAGGCACCATCTTGGTTAGTTGAGCCGTGGCGATAAGTTGCGAGAAAAAAAGTGAGCGAGGTCCAAGGAAAAAATGTACAAGGAAGAAAACAGAAAATATTTTAGTATCCAGGAGCAGTTCTTGGGTTTGGACAGTGATTGCAAGGTCCAGAAGGTCCACGGGCTCCAGCTGCTCCAGGCTTTCCTGGTTCTCCAGCTTTTCCTGGTTGTCCAATAATTCCCTCCTCTCCTTCTTGTCCGGTTGGTCCTGGTGGTCCTTGTCTTCCAGGCCTTCCTTCTGGTCCCTGTGGTCCCTCTTCTCCAGCTGGTCCTGGTGGCCCACGTGGTCCTGGTGGGGATTTTTTCTCCATTGGGATTCCGTCTGGACCTCCTTCTCCCTCGTCTCCCGTCTCTCCAGGTGGTCCCTGAATTTAGATCTTTAGAAGCTGAACAATTAGAAAGCTAAACTCACTCTTGGTCCCATTGGTCCTGTTGGTCCTGGCATACCTTGTCTTCCTGGTCCAGCATCCTCTCCCTTGTTACCAGGAATTCCTGGCATACCCTTGAGTCCTGGTGGGCCTGGTGGTCCAGCTGGGGCTGGAAGACACTCAAAACAGAATTGGTCTGCCATATTGTAAGAGTCGTCAAGATGCATATCAGCCCCTGGGTTTCCATCAGATCCTGGTCGTCCATCAACTCCATCATGACCGTCTTGTCCTGGTGACCCAGGCTCTCCCGGAGCTCCAAACCCGCAACCGCAGCCTGTTGTGTTGATTTTGAAAACAAAAGTTTGAAAGTATAAACTTACATTGTTGGAAGTTCTCTTCCTTCTTCTCCACCCGCTCTTCTTTGTGTTCTGTGACTTCAGGACTTTTATATTGCATTAATGGGACAGACTCGTATGTACCATAGCTAGCGGAATAACCGCTATATGTGTCTTCTCTTTTGATTCTGAGATTAAGGCCAGCACGTTTTTGAGTTCTGGTTAATTCTTTGATTACGGAATCTCGTTTTGCCTGGAATTATATATTTGGAAATACTTGTATGAAAAATTCAGATTGGTTTTCGAGATGTGTAGTGTTCAGAAATCAAAAAAAAAAATAATCGTCGGATCCACGTAGCTCTAACGGAAATCTATTTTTCCCTCCACCCATACCGTTCAAATTTTTCCCCATTTTTCTCCAAAAATGCAGAACAACAAAAAATTTGTCACCCCAAGAAGGACACCTTCGATAAACCACCCGCCGTGTTATCCTAAACCAGTCTTTCGTTTTTCGCGTATATTGTGGATATGGGAGTCTGCTAGGTGGGAGGTGATAAATGACAGGGCGGGACGTTCAGATTATCATTGTTCTTCTTTTCCATCTCTCTTTTTCATTGCGGGAAAACTGTGATACGGGAGGTGGAGAAAGGAGAAAATGACTATGGCATGCTATTCTCAAGCTTATAGGGAGTAGATAGATAGCGCCAGGAAGTGATAAGGATTGCGCGAATGATTAGTTAGACTGATGATGATGGTGATGATGATGCGATTGGCAACGGATCAAATAGGCGGTAAGAGAAAATTGGATAGAGAACGTGAAAAAAAAATGTTTCGTAATAGCATAACATACGTGAAAAACTTTGGAAAGTGTTTATTTTTGTTGGGGAAAAATGAATGGATTCGCTCTAAAAGCTTTTCATCAGGGCACCCAAAATTTCTCATAACCGTTAATTTAGAAAAAAAATGGAGCAGTATTCTGAAAATTTGAGCTCGGCTATGAATCTCAATTCTGCGAACTTCAACTTTTTTAAATTTGAGAAAAATTTAAGGGAATAAATTGAATCCACTATACGATTTAACTGAAAAAATTATCGGTAATTGTTCTAATCTCTTACATTTCAAAATACTCACATGACAGAAGCATATCTTTTTGAGTTTAACCGACTTTTGAGAATATTTGACTATCATTATAATTGTAAATCTTCTTTTCCATGCACTACTCTTCCAGAAGTGCTTTTCTCAAACTACTCATGTATACTCATGTATACTCATTGGGAAAAAATGAAGATCAAAAACGTTCCCAGTTCCCCCATTAGGCCTCATTTCCCTTGCCGTTACATCAAAATAACCTAATTGCGGTAGCCTACGTCAATTAACATTTGTTGCGTGAACACCTGTTGCCTTTTTTCCACTTTTATACAAATCTTTTCCATTTTCCAGGTTTTGTAACATATTCGACTAACCCTGCAGAAATCAGCCTCGTTTTGAAGAACAGTCTCGACCCGTTGAACATAGTTATACACGAAAGGAACAGTCATCACACAAACGATAGCAGCGCCGATAGAAAGTGCGACACCTGAATGACTTGCACTTTTTTATAAACCATTCCCGGACACGCTGTGCTTACCGATGACAGCCATCCGTCGGAGACGTTCAGCCTCTGCCCGTAGTGCTGCCTCTTCTTTTGGGTCTAGCTCCATACCTAGAATTTGGAATAGATTCCCTTGGGACAACGTAATAAGAACGAGATAACCGAGATAGGTAAAAAGTGTAGATAGAAAAAAAGAACAAGAAAAAAGGAAAAGCTTGTGATGGTTTTGCGGGGGCCCTTTGCTATCCGCGAGGACAAATGCTTGTGTATTCGTAGAAGGAAAAGAGAGGAAGAGGCGGGAAAAAGAGAGACGACAGAGGATAGTGGCGGATACCGGTTGATCCGATCGACGTTCGTTGGTGGCCCACCGCCAGCGCTCATCAAAAAGATATTGGCACGCGACAACTTTTTGGGTGGAAATGTTTCAAACAAACACTGCGCCACCCCCAAAACGTTCAACGCAAACCTTAAATAGAAAACGAAATCGAATACCGAAACGAAAGTGGCATTTACCACTATACAAAGAGTGTCTATGCTTTTGGGGTTGGAACATTCTTCATGGATTTCTTCCTTGTTCTCAGATCATGTCACCCCTAGAAACCAATGGCTCGTGAAATGAATTGAGATTCCTGTAAATAGAAGTGCGTATCGAAAGTGAATAGGGAAGAACTAAGAACGAGAAAAAAGAAGAGGAAGGATGACACGCCTAAAGAGACACTTTTGACAAAATAAAGGAAAGTGCGTAGGGTGTCAAGACTTGACACATCTTGAAGCATATAATCAAGTTTCAAACTGACCAAATGATCCACTCCGGAGATCACGTAAATAGGAACATATTTTAGAGAACTAAACAATTCAATAGCTAGATTGTATAATTTTCAGATTTTGAAACATACTGTAGTTCTGAGAATTGAATAGTTGGTTTTTAAGATTCTTATATTTAGTCTTGTGGGAAGAAATATTTCAGTTTCTGTTGAAAATTTTTGAAATGAAAATCGATTTTAGTCGAAACATGTTTTATTAGAAACAAAACAGGGCCTACTAACTATAAACAACCACTTGCAGTTTCTACATATCTGCGAAATTTTGGCCCAGAAGTGAATTTTAAAAACAATTTCATCAATAATTAAAACTTTTTTTGTGAGACTTTCGAGTATCTTTAATTCAAATTTTCCTGTTTCTCAAACCTAGTTTTCTATGAAGAATCCTACGATTCTTGTACTTTCTAAACCGGGAGGCAAGTTCCAATGAAAATTATCTCCCATCCAGAAAACATAAAAACGAAATCTAATCACAATTTGTCCGTTTTATACCTTCCGAAGTCATTTTCAAGTCATCAAAGAAGCCGCCTAAGACAGACAAGACACACACCGAAAAAGAAACATTTGTAGAATGGCAGGCGGAAGAGAAAAAAGACAGGTGGAGAAAGAAACCGACAAGATACTGTCGACCACGAGCGTGAAATCCATTAGCTGGTTCCATTTTCGGGATGACTATCTCGACAGGTGTTCTTCCAGTTATCTTCGTTCATTTTTCTATTCCGCAATTTTTCGCTCTAATGGAGTCACTTTTTTTGAGTGGTTTCTATTGCTAGATTGAGAAAAGATATAGGCGGTCTGGAGAAAAGAAGAAAACGTTGTTACCTTATGATTGAATTTTTATGAACTCGAGAGCTATGTCGGCGCAAAATTCAGCAATATGTAATGATACCATGAGTAAATTTTTTATTCACAAAAAAACGAATTTTCGAAACGTTACCCGTTGTAGTATTTTTCCAAGATTAATGTCAGTTTAGAAATCTAATACAAAACAGTTGGTCGTTGAATCCAACATTCATTCCATGACGTTTTTCAGACATTTATACAAAACTACTAGACACCCTTCTATACAAAAAGCATTAACACCGGAAGTTAATAAGGACTTACGACAAAGCACGAAAATTTAGAAAGAATGTCATAGAAATGATAAAAGACTAGCGAATGGCATTACTAGATATATCCACCACCGTTCATTGTAGATGGTCAAAAAACACGATCCACACCCCTATTTGATCTCCCCCTTCTTTGATGACCGTTGAAAAGCCGCCAATTGGATATTTGTTACACTATATCAGGTTATTAAGAATAAAACAGTGTTCATTCACAATATAATAGAATTAACAATCAGATATTTAGACATTTGGTAATTGATTAGACTGTTTGCATTTATTAAATTGCCATGACGTTCAACTAGTGCCCCATGTCATGTGGCCCCTCGTGATGGTTAGCGTTCTGTTGACCAGACAGTCCGGCGGCACGCATGTTCCTTTGAAACTGCTCGATGTCCTCGGCAGGTGGACCCTGAAAGTAAAAAAAATTGATTTCGAAAATTCCTTCATTTTCTAGTTACCCAGAGAACACAATTGACGTGCTTGTAAGTGCTGTGAAGCACGAGTATTATGATAGTAGTCTCAATAAGGTGTAAGTTCTTCAGGTATGTTTCTTTGCTCTGAAATTCGGAGAAGAGTATAAAAAGATCAAGTTTCATTTACCGAAAGCGTGCAGAAGAACACGAGCGCAACATAGAAAACGATGTTCACGATGGTGGCTCGATTCAAAGAGTTAAGTTTTTGACCGATATAGTGGAGAAAGCCCATATCTGAAATCAACATTTCAAAAGCAAGTTTTGTGAAACGATGGTGCTCGAAGAAGTGAAAAACGAAGGAAAAATTATTGTATAGACGAGCTTAAGAACGCAAGTGTCGAAAGAGAGTGAATCGCATCAGATGACTCTAAAAAGAAGAAAGAAATAAAGGAAAGGCGATTCTACCTAGCAATTATGTACTGAAACATTAAACAAAACATAAAAATTGAAAAAAATTGCTGCTTTTCCGAAAAAAGATCAGATGCGGCTCAATTTTTAATTTCGAAGAAAAAAAAACAAAAATATATTCCTACGGTATGTCATGGTAAAATCTTTCAACCCGGCGCTTCTGGATGAGAAATGATCAAACATTTAGAAAGTTTCTGCTTCTTCTATATGACAATCTGATTGGGCAAGATTATGGTCTCGATTGTATATTGAAGAACCAAAGATTTTTCGAGAAGTCTGATCAAATGTTCTAATTCTGGCGATTTTCAGCCAGAGAAGACTATAATCCTAAAAGTGCACCAACAAATATTAATCTGTCTGCAAATTTCCCTCAATTCATATTCTTGAAAAGATTGTGATATTTCCTCTAGTCTATTTCAAAGAGTAGACACTTGTCAATCTTGAAATAAGGTGTGAGAAAAAACGTGGGAGAATATTCTCATCAGAAATGTAGTTGACGCTGCCTACGTCAACATGTGTGATGAACAGAACGGGTATACAGAATTTTTCGAGATAGAGTGGTGTATGGTTTCAGTTTCAAAAGAGAACAATTATACATGTTCAAACTGGCACTCCGGGTTTAGCGCGGGCTTGTAATAACTTTGTTCAAACTCAGAATCATTTGCTCAGAGACTTTTTCAAAATTAATACTTTGGGTTGATCTACAAGTCTGAAAACTTAAGATCACCGTTCAACCAATCTAGGCTAGAAGGAATTGACAGGAGTGTTCAGATCCACGAACTCGGGTTGAAATTTTCCAGGTTGCTCAAAAGGTTATTGTAAGATTTCAGAACCCACCAAGGTCTACATTCTAATATGTTACGCTCATACTTTTTTCAATTTTCGAAGAACCCGAAATCCAGAAATTATGATGGGAATTTGAAAAAATGTAAAATGGATTGTAAAAATTGTCGAAAAAAAGTCAGCAGCGTTTCAGCTTTCTACAGCAAATTACAACGGTAGCCAAATTTCTTTATGATCGAACATTCTTCAGACAGCAAAGAACATCTGTCGTTGTCGATCGGTAAATGACTGGGGAAAAACCTTTGATATTTTTGCAATTTATACACTGCGTTCTGCGTTTCAAGGGAATGAAATCAATTTTAGAACAAAGAAATCAAAAAAAAATTTTAGTTCATCCTATTCCACAAACATACATCCCTGGTACAAAAAGAAAAAGTGGTGATTGAAGGAAAACGAGTTATCTGAAATTCGAAACAATCCGAAGGCTTTTATAAGCGTATCCGTGAAATAGGACACGCCCCCTACCTCTAACACACAATATGGGCGCGGTTTATTCCTATCCAAAAATAACTCAAATTGGTATAGTTATGTGGGAAAATGAGTATAGCAAAAGGTTTTTGTTTCCCATGGATTCGAATAGACCTGATGCCAATGAGCAATATAGTTTATGATGATAAAACCGAAACAACGAATGAACTGACCGATCAGAAACCGTTTTGGAACAGTTTTGGAACCGAAAAGTAATCCGGAAAGGAAAAATTGTATGCTCATTTTTTAATCTAGACTAATTTCAAACTGATAATGTTCACATGCATTTTTTCTAGAAAAAAGTGTAAAAAGAGGTGTTGCAACCGAGAGATCTCGGAAAAATAAGAACTGAAAAATTCAAGTAACATCTGATTGAACTCGAGTAAATCTTCTAGTGTTTTTATTTTCGTGTTTTTTTCGAAATCAGATTCACCATAGGAAATATTCTAATTTGAAGTACCGTTCCCGATTGATTTATGAAACCTGTGATCTCATGGCACAATGTAAATGAAACTTAAACGTGGGTACATGTTATCAGGACGTTTATTCTCAGAAAACTTTGAAAACGTGGCTAAATAACAGATTCAAAACAAACTAAAAACTAGGACCTACGTCAAAAAGAAACAACTCTAACCGACAAAAACACCCTTAATCTCCACATACGATTGTTCAGAAATTGTCTGCTTGTCTAGGAGGATTTGTGTTCTTGAATCATAATTCTCTCTAAATCTTTGAAAAAACATATATAATGAGTTCAAAATTCAATCCTGATGATAGGCGACTCTACGTAGATTTGCAACTGTGGCACTTTTCAATTAATTCGGAGGAGGCAGGGGTCGTTCCAGGTATGAGAGAAACTCGAACATTGTGATCATGATATACGGTGGGTGAACTACTCACAAATGAATGTGCAGCTTTCCATTTGCGCCAGGCAAGTCTAATCCTGTCTTTCCTTGTTTGAAAAACAGGATATTCATTTTTCGAACTCCAAATAGAGTTCAACAGTTGGAAAAAGTCACGTGAGCTGGTCGCTACGCCTCCGGGTACATTCAAATGAACTATTTCTGTCTTACATTCATATTGAAGAACAAGGTTCATGGGAAAAATAACAGGTTGTGTTTCACAGTTGCAAGAAAAGTTCCCATGGAATTGTAGCTTGTGTGACTTACGTCAGTCACTTTTTCGAACTTGGAAACTTCCTGGTCACGTTAAAGCTTCGAAAGACGGTATTTCTCAATTTGGGCCGCTTATGCTTGTGGGGAGTGTGCACGTGAACTTGGAGAAATACGATGGAAATTAGAAACTTAAGAATTGAATAAAAACCAACATTTATTATTTTGAAAACAAAGAAAACTTTTCACAAATTGTAATTATAATCCGTCCATTTACACAAAGTTATATCGATCAACCATAATAAATTTCTTAACTACATAAAAACACAAAAAGCAAAAACCAAAGCAACTACGAAAAACCATTCGAATACACACATAATACGGACAATTTCTGTCCTAAAAAAATTGAAAGGACAAGACCCGTTAACCCAAAGATGTTTCTATCCTGAATTACCTTAAAATGATCCCTGCTAACAAAATAGTTTAGTGTCATAAAATACAAAAAAAAAATGAAAAACCAAAACATCCAGGAAAACATAAATACACAAAAATATAGATTAATTAGAAAAGTAAGAACCCTGAATCCCAAGTGCTTGTACGGCAACTTGCATCAATAGGCAAGAAGTAGTTGAGGTTACTGAATTGCCACATGAAAAATCACCTCATTGCGTTTTTCAGTTTATTCCGATCTGGAAACAAAATATGCTAGAAACTTCTATATATGACAGACGAAGTGAACTTACCCTTGAGCTCCAACACTCGAATCGACGATTCCATGTTGCTTCAGGAGATATTCTAGACGCTTGACTTTCTCCACAAGAACTTTGTTCACAACTTGGAGGCTGAAATTTTCCCAGTTGTTTTGTTCGGTTATCTGAGAATAGACTAAAACTCACTTTTCATTTTCAACTTGCGTTTGTGCTTTTTCTTTTGCGAACTGTGTCGTAACTCTGAAAAAATAAACGTTCATGTTTCGTTTTCGGAAAAGTATTGGAAATTTAATAACATTCAATTGAAACGGACTAAATATCAAAAAATAGTGTTAGTTCCAGGTAAACTCACAATTGCTTTTCGACCAACAAGTGGTTGACTTTCTGCTTATAACTGTTGATGTCATGCTGGTCCAGCTTGGCCTGTGCAGTGAGAGCATTTCTCTCGATTTCAAGACTAAAGTTATTATTTGTTTGCAAAACCATCAGATACCCCAACAGTATTCAAAAAAACTCACTCTCGAACTTGATTTTTCGTTTCTTCCAGCTCAACTTGGGTTTTTTCCAAAGTCGACGACAACTCTTTGCATTCGCCAACAAGATTCGTGTTGGTTCTGAAAGACTTCAAATTTGCAGATTTTTAAATAGATTTATGTCTATTGGACTAGCTAAATTTTTCAGTTTTCAGAAGAAGAGCATTCAATTTTTTTGGAAGAAAAATCATTGAATCCATTGCTCTGTCGAATTCAAAGTTTACGGCTGTAAGATTGCTCGAAATTGTCAAAAGTATGCTACCGACCCTCGTTCTTCTCACAACATTGATTTAGACACGTATTTCACACTCATTCCCAACTCACTGTTGATGTGCCATATCTAAATCATCATTGCACTTCTTTTGACCTTCTAGAACTTGACTGTAGTGTTCGATTGACTGTATTAGGGAACCATTTTCTTTGCAGAGTCTGAAAAGTATTTTCAATTTCCTCAAATAAATTCGGAGCAGAAAAACTTGCAGCAAAAACTTACATTTCATTTTTAATGTTGGAGTTCACCAAGTCCTTTCCAAGGTTTTCAACAGTTTCAGATAATCTTGTTTTCTCTTCAATATGTTTTTTGTTTTCATATGTGAGTCTGAAAACTTTTCATTCATCATGTTGCCGCGTACATTTCTATTCTAAATACTTACGTCTTGTTTGTATCCTTCAATGATTTCAAATCCTTTTTTTGTTGTTCAGTTTCTTCTTTCAAAGACTCGATGACTGCCGATTGATTGTTCTGATTGTTGACTTGTCTGCAATTGTTGAGAATTAGTTTGCAATAGAATTAAATCAACTCCTATTCCTTCAAAAGTTTAGGACTTACTTTCTCAGTTGTTTGAGTTCGGAATCCTTTTCTTTTGACTTTTTCTCGACCGCTATTGTCTTTAAGGCTTTCTCTTCGTAACGTTTAGCTTTATTTTCTGCTTCCGTTCTCTGCTCCAAGTGTTTTTCTCTAGAATCATTTGCTGCCTTCATCTTCCTATAATGAAAAACATTTGTGATTTTTAAACAGATAATGAACTTACTCTTCATATATTTTCATGTTTTTTTGACACTGCAACTTTTCAGACACCGCTTGATTTTTCAGATTGACATTTCTCAGACATCTCGGGCAATCGCCTTCTATCATCGGTGTTTTGACCGATTCTCTCTCTTTTCTAAAGAAAAGATCCATGAACGTTGCCATTCCGTTCGGAAACTCAATTGTTGTTTGTGGCGTCCTTTCCACTGCTAAGGAATTCTCTTCCTGAAATTAATTTTCCTTTCAACAGACTGTTGTGAACCGAAAGAAGCAACACTCAATTTTTCAGAGTCTGGTATTGCGGAACTCACCATGAAAACGTCCACCATTTCTTTTGGGACATTGTCGATGAATCCGTTTTGTAGCATTTTCAAATACTTGACATCCGGATTAAATATCTCCAAGTATCCTTTGAACCACAAGTATTTTGCTCTCCAGACTGGAAGTGGAGATTCGTTCTCATTGTAACTTGGCAGATGGTGATCCAAGCATACTTTTCTGTAGTCGGTGTGAGAAATTTCGGGCAAATGACCAACGTTCGAATCTTTTCCAAATTTCGACCTTGTGTGTGCTTGTGTTTCATATGCACACACTTGTTGGAGATTGCTGATTTCAGTTGCCAACGCAGTTTGACGGAAGAACGTGAACTGAAATTTGTATCGATATAATTCAACGTTTTGCGTTTTGCGACACATTATTACACAATTTAATTCAAAATAGCCACGATTTCGGTTTTCGAAACGTTGATATCATTTTGAATCCACATAAACATCACGAACCTCAGAATTGTTGATTTTTCGGATTAATGATTCCACCGATTTTCGGTAGCTGCTAAGACAGTTGACATCACCGCAAGGAACGTCCTTCCAGTTGATTCCAACAATCAGAGAGCCTATGATCAAAAATACGGCGTGTCTTTTGAAATAAAAAGCTTCATACGCGTCATAGATACAAACAACGTTAACTTTCGGAGCTTCGAACCACCATTTATAACACAAATAGGTAGGGTCTGTTACTATTGTAACAGCCCCTTCACTGATCCCCAAATCTGAGAAGATCTTGTCCAGTTGCTCCCGGTCAATTGTGTATGCGTTGTTCAGCATTTGTTCCCATTTTTTGAGTTTCACTAAACATGTCATCTGGTTTTCTGAGTCAGGGAATCAGACAACTTACGATGAGACAATGACACTGATTGTCTTTCCATTATTAATGGCAGCATTTCACGTAAGTCCTTTGTGAAGAAATGAGAATTCTTCTCCAGTCTCGATATTGGGAACGTTCGAAGATATATCACTTTCTCACGCTTTTTCTTCTGACATCTCTTCTGAAATTGTCCATACTCTAGATTGGCAGTTCATATCAAAAACAAATTTAAATTGATTCTTTCAAACTTTAAGTTTGATGCGCAAGAAGACACCCTCGCTCATTTCATACTTGTGAAATCTCGGCACGGCCCGGCAAGGCCCGGAAGGCCCGGCCCGGAGGCCCGGATTCAAAAAATTGTGAATTTTTTTTTCCGAAAAAATTAAAAAATTTTCAGAAAAATTTTTATTTTTTCACTGAAAATTCATCAAAATAGTGTTTCATGTTTCAAAAACTCAAACTACTGTTTTTAAGGTCAATATAACCCTGAAGCACAAAATTTGGAAATTTTTTCTCGATTTTTCAAAATTCGCGGTAATTTTCCGGGCCTTCCGGGCCTTAGAAACTGGTGTCAGGGCCCGGCCCGGCCCGTCACAAGTATGGCTCATTTAGTACTGAGTGTTGGCTCTACATATGTGATATACAGGGTAACCGATAAGTATGCGCGTTTTCGTATCCTTTTTTCTGGTTTCATTTGAATCTGGGCATCAGATATTCGGATTGAACCTATTATTTTATCAAGGAGATGGCATAAATCAATTATCTGAAAAAATGTGTAATTTGGGACCCTTCGCAGTGATCCGCGCTTTCAGAAGCACCGGAACAAAAGAGACGCTGCGTCGGAGGTAGTAGCTATAGCTATTTCGGGTCATGCCTTGAAACATACGTTTTTGATAGAGTTGATATTTGGATGGAATTAAAAAGTTTGTCCCCGAGAGTCTCATACAGAAAAGTTCAAAAAGATTAAATACGAGGAGAAATCTAACCAGGTTCCCCATCTACAAAAACCAGGAAAAGCACCGTAGAGTGCTGATTTTGCTGTTTCGATCAACGGGAGCATGTTATAGATTAGGAGACAACTGATCAAAGATTCTAATGGACCATTAAATCCGTAAAACCAACTTTCGATACATCTACAAACTGAATTTCACATTTCACACTTCTGCAATAAAAATCAACGGAGTTTTTGATTATGCCGACTCGATCTATGACAGGCTTTGAAAAAAACTGGTCACATGCTAATTTACGTTCTGAAGTCTTTGCTTGATGCTTTGGCAACAGTTAAGATTTTTTAATTGAGGATTGGCGAAATCTGACTTTGCAACACGCAAGGATCACACAGGAAAATCTATACATACTTATCGGCCACCCAGTATACTGTGAGGAGGTTTAAAAAAAGAAAAACATGAAGACTGAAAATCAATAAAAACACCCGCGCTTCGAAAAGTTGCTAAATGTTCGTTTTGTTTCATGGCTAGGTTAACCATGGTATCTACATTTCATCCATGGTTCCTTGATTTTCTTAATGGTTCCTCCATTTTGTCATGGTACTTTCATTCTGTTATGGGACTCCTAAAAGCAGACAGAGCTAAAACAACTAACCGCAAATTTAGCAAGCGAAAGCAACACGTCTTTTTGGTTTTCCTTTGAAAGTCCTTCGAGGTATTTGCAGTCGCTGGAATCCAGAAGGAACAAATGTGGAATATAACTTTGAACCTCCGTTTTCGACAAATAGAACCAGTTGTGCCTGAGCTTGATTCCCGACAAATAAGTGGCCTCGTAATTGTACTGAAATTACCTCTTGAAAAACAATGTATATTAACGTTTTGATGTAACCTACCAAATCATTTGGACTGTCATCCTGAAATGATTTCACAACATCCTCTTGTTCCATGTTTCTCCTCCGTACACGTACGATGCTTTAAAAAGAACACAAATCAGAAGAGAAAAGATGGGAAGGGTGGATGTGAAAGAATATCAACAGTGAAAGAGAAATTATAAATACAAAAAGTGAGACAAGAGAGAGTCTCGTTATAAAAAAGATAGTATTTGGACACACACCGCTTTGTTTCCATCAATTGCTAAACATCTGCAGCGAGATTTTTGAAAATTACTTGAGAAACATGTCAGCATGCCTCATTGCAAAAAAAGGCATTGTTGCTAGGAACTAATGCGTGTAAACATAAAGAAAGTTATACCTATTTCGAGATTGATGCAAGTCATTAAGTTTATCAAGTACAAAAATGTTAAGAGAAAAGAAGGTAAGTAGACTTTAATTTTCAATTATTGCGAAAGATAAATTTCGGGCTTTCCGATCGGAAAAAAAATCGTTTCCGCTGCAGGTCTCCCGTTTTAAATACTGTTTTATTTTATGTGCCATTTTAGAAAAAGTAAGAAACGCGGAAAAAATATCTATCCGATGAAGGAAAATTTGCATACAATGTGACGAAGAAATGCAGAGAAAAAGAGGGGTGATGGTAATAAAAAACTGCGCTCCGAACGGGGGAGAAGGGATGAGACGGTGGACAGTTGTGGGACAAAAACTGCAATTTTTAGGAAAAGAACTGAGAAAGAGAAGAAAAAAAAGATCGCTGTTCGGAATTCAAAAGAAATTGTTTCAGTGGGGATAGTGCCGTTTTTTATGAACAAAAGAGTAGAGCTTACGGATGCAAGTGGAAACGTAGAGAGGAAAACTGAACATGTTTCTATTGGCTGGAGAAAAATAACAATTTTGTGAACTACAGTAGCCCATTACTTGTTGTTATTGTGAATCATCAATATATTCTGCTTATTGGCTGAGAGAGAGAGTGAATTAATCGATGAATCATGTCTGAGCTTTAATAGTAATCTTTGTTCACTCACAAACAATTTGAATCATTATCATCGAAACAAAAAAAAAACAACAGAGATCAACGATGTAAAAAAGAAAAAGTGGAAGAATATCGACGAGGTGGGGAAAAATATGCATACACATAAAGATGAATATCACAGACAATAAAAGACGC
The DNA here is from genome assembly GCA_000143925.2 of Caenorhabditis brenneri. NCBI lineage: Eukaryota > Metazoa > Nematoda > Chromadorea > Rhabditida > Rhabditidae > Caenorhabditis > Caenorhabditis brenneri. The sequence continues at coordinate 661,438 of GL379839.1, read as the reverse complement.
GCGTGTCAAGAACTGAGCTCGTAGGCGGAGCCTCGATGTTGAGAACGATCTTGAGCTCTTTTGTATCTGAATGAAAAAAGCAGGAAGAGAAAAAGGTACAAATCATAAATTTGAGAACATCAGTGTACTCCATCTTTGACAATGGCTGTCTCCGCACATTTTTTGACAAGTCCTTCTCTTTTTCCAAATGAAAATTGACTTGAGATTGAAAAAGTGAGTTGAAACAAGCATATAGTATGAAAAGCTTCATTTTTATTATTGACAGAAGAATATGTGTGATACACTCATTTTCAAAATAGTAACCCTCTAAAGCTGAAAAAAAACGAGCGTGAAGACATTCATTGTCTTGTAATTCAGAGATTTTTATAACAAAGCTAAACCAATGTTCAAAAAGTTTCTGAAAAATAAAAAAGTGGAGGAAAATCTTTACAATTGAATAAAGTACATATGATTGTAAGAAGTACAGAAAATTTTAACGTTTTTCCTTTGTGGAATTTCGAGCCAGATTTAATCAAATGATAAAACAAAGTTGTTTGTTTGGGTCAGCCTGTGACAGGTCCCATTGCTGTGAGCTTTTAGATTTGATGGAAAGATAAGGAGCCGGTAAGCCTTTGAACCTTAGCCAGACAGTTACCAAGATTCTTATCTCTAATGTTTTTCAGCTCACTAATCAAAAAATTCGGAGGCTGAACTTGTCAACTTTGAGCTTCTGATTGATTAGGATGATAAGGACATTGACACGGTCCAAAAAGGGGCGGAGTTTCAGAGGGTCTTATCGAAGAGAACATTTGACCAGAGAAGTGAATTGAAAAAAGCCTATAGCAAAAGAAAGCATTGTTTGCGATTAGCTCCTGGTAAGAACAATAATAACTCGTATATTCACAAATAAATACAGTACCGTCCATATTTATACGAACACCACGTGAAAATTCAAGCCATTTTGTACTGAAAATTTTGGAGGACCAACTTTGAGCGACCATAACTTAAGAGCCAGATGAGATAGAAAAAAGTTATCAACTAAAAAAATGTGCAAAAATTAAAAATCTTCAAGTTATTAGTTAACCGTTTTTGATATCTCTCACGGCACAAAAGTTAGACGCCGTGAAATAAAAAGTTTACCTTTGGAAATAGGGAAGCCGAAAGCGACCAAACCTCAGACCACCCTTGATAAGAAAGGTCCTATCTCAAAAACCACTGAAGATAGAAAAAAGTGATCAATTGAAAATCAATAGAGCATGCAATTGTCTACATTTTTGTAGTACACGACATTTGCTCAGCTATCATGCTTGCTGAGTTACAGCCGACAGAAGTGTCAAGTTTTGAAAAAATTCTTGAATTTTAATTTTTCTTTTCAAATTCTTACAAATTTCAATTAGTCCTACAGTTTTCTACAATTTTTATTTGCAAAAGTTAAACAATAAGTGTAAGGATATATAATATTTCCATGTGCTTAAGAACTGAACGGTTCAAAAAATACCAGAATAATAGGAATAATTAATGGAAGAAAGAACCTGAAAACCCAGAAAAATCACTCCACTGAACAATTGATTAATGAAAATTTTGTGCGAAAATTTTGAAGCTAAGATAGAAGATTGGGTAAGGTGTCTAGAACAGATTGTGTTAGCCATGATGTCCATTTTCAGGTCCTGAGAGCAATTACTTGTTTACAAAGAGGGCAGGTTGGTTCTTTGTTCTCGCTGCTCTCGTGCCATGTCTTGATACACTGCAACTGTCAAAAATGATTATTTGGATAATCAGGTATCACCTACATTGAAATGGAAGTGTTTGTGACATTGTTCACATTCGGAGAACTGCTGATTGAGAAGTGGTCTTCCCCACGTAAAGCAAAAACAGTCAGAGTCGAAAAAATCCTCTGGGAAAGGCATTCCTCGGTGCTCCGCTAACTGATCCGCAAATATCTCATGAAATCTGAGTTAAACAATTAGAAATACTGAAAAGATCAAAGTAATTTGAAATTACCTCGCTTTGATATTCAAATCTTTTGTCAGCTTCTCGTTTGTGCGATTGTGTGTTACCTGCAGCATTACAATCTCCGACTCCAAAATATTATTCTTGTCATTTGACCTGAAAAATGTCAACTTTTGATATGAAAAACTTTTTCAAGTCTCTTAAAAAAATCCCTTCTGAATTTCTCATTAAAGGTGGTAGAACATGAAAAAATAATTTTTCTCAAATTACAAAAATAGATACCTCTGGTGGGTTCGAACTCAGGGCCAGACTGGCGCATCACCAAACGCGCTACCGGCTGCGCTATGCGGCCGGAAAGGCGCGACAACAAGGTTTGCCTATAAGTGCCGGCGGAGAAAAAAAGTCCCCGAAAAGTCCCCGTAGACTTTCATGTTCCACCACCTTCAACATTTTTTTTCTTGATCTTTTCAAATGTTTTGAATTTTCTCACTAAAAATGTCTTCCAGTAGTTGGATTTTCACACCCGGTTACCGGCTAAAAATAGGTTTTTTTCTAGAAGCCCAACAATTAAAAACCATTTGGAAGAGGAAATAGTGAGTATGAATTTGTGGGATATATTTAAAGTTAAACGTCGTATCAACACTAGCAAAACTTACTTTTGAACCTCAGTGCGCAAGGTAGCTGTTTCCGAACTGAATGCTTCAACAGTTTGGTTCAATTCTGCAACTTGTCCTACAAGCACTTCATTTTTGTGCCGGAAGCTGAAAATTGAAGGATCAAATCAGCTGGAAGTACATTCATCAGTAAGTAACTCACTCGTTATTTTTAGTTGTAAGCTTTTTGATTTCCTGTTTGAATTTCTGTTCTTTCGCTTCCAAAGTTGCAATTTTGGAACTCTGATCTGTGAGCATTTTCACTTGTCTGCAAACAATCAAATCAAATTATTTCAAGTTTAGGAAAAACGAGAAAAAGTTGTGAACCTATTATTTTTCTTTGTCTATTTGAACGATTAGGTTCGAGAACAAATGATGGATGAGGAAAACATGACAACTTTTTGCTTGGATTGGATTTTTTACTGTTATTATGACTTGCCTTTTGAGTTCTTCGATTTCTTTATTTTTTTCCTTCAACTTCTTTTCCATCGACATGGTCAACAAAGCTTTTTCTTCAAACTTCTTGACTTTAACATCAACTTCTTCTTTCATTTTGACTGCCTTATCTCTTGCATCATTGCTGGCTTGCATTTTCCTAAATCAGAAAATTATACAGTAAGAAAAGGAATGTGTTGACTCACACTCTAGTTTTGTTAACTTCCTCCTGCATTTTTAGCATCTCGGTTTCCAGAGAGTTGTTTCGTCTCTGATTCTTTTGACAACACTTGCAGTGTTCCCCATCATCCAAGTATTTGGTCGTTTGTTTTTGCTTTGTGGGGGAGCCATCAGATGCACTCTCTTCATCGACAGAAATTTCCACTTTTTTGTTTCTCTTGTTTTTCTTCTTGATTTTAACTTCATCACTGACTTCATCGTAGAATTGAACCCGTGGAGAGAATACGTAATGATCTTCGCTCTGAGATTAGTAATCTAATGTGTTTCAAATGTTTTCAGAAAACACTTACCAAACTATCCATCATGTCTTTGATGTTCTCTTCTGGGCCTTTTTCGAGAAGCGAGTATTTGATGTATTGCTCGGCGTTTGAGGCCCAAGGTAACAAAGCTCTCAGCCATCCTACAGTCCAGAGATACCTCGCCGTCCAGATGTGGAAATATTCTTGCTCTTCATCGGTCTCATCCTCAGCTCCTACGCGTTCACCACGATTGAGGATATTGTAATGGGCACAAACAGCTTTAAATTCCGAGGAATGGATTGCATCCGAGTAGTCCTTTTCTTCGTAACGAAAATCGAGTTGTGGAGTTTTCATTTGGTGGAGAAATTGACAATGTTGCTGGAGACTTTTTACTTTGTTTTCTAGTTCCTCAAAGCTCACGGATCCTCTGGTTTCAACAGCATTCACTGTTCCAAACAGTTCTTCCACCTGAGTCCGATAATTCTCCAAGCAATCTGCGTGAATGCAACACGAATTTTTTGAAAAGTTTATCCCGCATGCCAAACTCTGAACAACGAATAATGTGGCATCTTGTTGGGGAACACGCTTGATGCCGTTGGTGTCCATCAGATACATCGGATCGATTACTTTACGTTGGCACAGTAATTTCGCTATTATGTGACACGGGTCTGGCATTGAATTAATTTGGCTCACGTCTACACCAAACTTTCCAAAAGCTTTGGTGACCCATATATCATCCACGTACATTTCATTTTCGACCGACTCACTTAATTTCGCCAGTTCTTCTGGAAAAAAAACATTCTTGCGTTTATTTTATCAATGCTAAAAACTGACCTGTGGAAAACGTTTTCTGTTGACGGTTCAGAACCAACGGAATAATTTCCAGAACTTCTTTTGGAAAGAAGCATTTCATCTCAGTCATAGGAAATGAATAAAAGCGGAGATAGATTGTCTTGGTGCGATTTCTTCGGCGGGCGTTCTGAAATCAGTCTCGTTTTACTTCTGAAGGCAAATGCACGTGATATCTTCTTGGCTGCTAAGGAAAAAATTATGATCCGGATCATTCAAATTCCGGCCAATAAGCATTAAAAAAATAATTTCAAGATAATTTCTACGGGGGTGTGATAAAAAAGAAGAGTAAAGGATGTGGCAAGATTATTGCAACTGGAGTTGGAAGCAGTGATGAAAGCTTAACAATATTTTCTGTGGGTAGTCTAGTGAACTTTTGTTTTTTACTAAACGTGCTTGCAAGGTAGCCTAATAGCTTTCAACTTGACAAAATGATTTTTTGTTAAAGTCGCCCTAATTCAGACATATATCTGCTTTTTGAGGAGGGATGATTTTGACACTTCGGTTTTCACGTATTTCTAAATTTAGGTAGAGAGCTAATACTTTGCCTCCAAATAATGATAAACAAAAGCCAGAATATGCATTCAAAAAAGCACTTCACTTTTTCAAAACAAGAAAAACTGATCTCGCCACCAAGATTACAAATTATTTGGTAAGCAGTTCCTGAGTCGATAGAAACTTGCTTGAACTGAATCTAATGAGCTCGTATTTTTTGGCGTGTTGGTTTCTAAGTATTAGCATTCTTTACAAAACGATAAGAAATATTGAATTGTATTTGTAAAGGTGCCGAGTGAAAAAGTGTTGCGTGCTGTTGTGATAGACAAGTAAAATGAACTGTAGAGACTTTACCCCCCCCCCCCCCCCCATAAACATTCTCAGAAATTCTACGGCTTTTCCAGCACGTTTTTTTTCACAATTTTGAACACTCGACAACCTTCGTTCTGCTATGGTTCTGAATATAACTTTTAGGGAGAATTCAATCATAAAGTTTTGCAAAATCATTTCAAAATGCTCGAGTTTCACTAAAACAGATAAAAAAACATAAACGATCATCGTTTTTGTCCGGAACAGCATCATAAAACGCCATTTCATCTTGAAAATAACCTAATATTCAAAATTCATTTCTAACAATTCGCACCTATCGGGCCGAGCCGAACAAATTTGCCAAACGGACAGACCCTCCCCGCTCCAAACATGCATTTTTGGAAGTTTTCTTCGAAGAGTATACGGTTTTCAGTGTGATATCACCCGTTGAACACAAACGTACCACGAACGATGTCAATGAAGTGAGAGCTTCATCTCTTTTTGCTCCCGAAATGGTATTGATGTATTCCATATCAGAGGAAGTCAGGAAAAACAAAGTTGCCGACAAGTTCTCGATTTGTTGCTTTGTCAGGAAGTAGAAGTTGGTCTTGAGTTCAGTACTGCCGGACAGAGTAGTCTTCCATTTGTGCTAAAAAATGTTAATTAAAGCTACAAAATTCATAATTTCAATATCACTCACTATTCCATTTGAAGGTTCCACTTCCACCTTCATATCTTTTTTCATATACTCATTCATGTTTGAATAGCGATTCTGCAAATTAAAATTATTAAAAATACGTTGTAGTCCGAAAATGTTAAGAAAAGACGATCATGAACAATCTCCAACTGAGAGGGTGTGCAAAAAAAGTGGCAAGAAAAATCTGCTAATTTTTTTCATCATGTATACATAGGAGTGGTAAAAAAAAATTGGATTATTTTTACCTCTATCAAACTCATTTCATTCGAATCTGTTGCACCAAAAATAGGAAAATATTCTCAAAAAAAGCTTTTCACTATCTGGGACGGTATAGTTTCCTCTAAAAAAAAATCAAAGATCTGGGTAAGTTTCAGTGTAACTTATCTTCAAAAGTTTATAGAGACACTTTTTTTTTCTACACTTACTAGCCTTTGAGTAAAGTAGCTAATTAACGCAGCTCATTTCATTAACTTGTCTGTTTGATCGTGAAGAGAGTAGTAAAAAGATCAAGTTACCTAGATTGTATCAGATAATGACATTTTTATCACCGTAGAGCTTCTAAATCAAAGACTTTAAGGAAAAGGGAGGGGAAAAAAAGGGAAGGCAAGAAGAAAAGAAAAAAGATGGTTTCGCGATAATGGGTACCAGGCACAGCTATTCACAACCCAGAAGCTCCGCCCCAGCCGACTTCTAAACATGAAACATTTGAAGACTTGAGGCTCTGCCCCAGTGCTTAATAAAATTTGAATACAGTTGATCGTAATCACGAGAAAGTGGTTGAAAAAAACCATCCGATGTGTGCCACATATGAGTTTGAATCATGTAACTCCAAAAAGACTGTGAAGTGAAAAAACGGTGAGAAAAATTTTTCAATATCAGTTCCAATATACCGAGAAGCATTAGGAATCTTGGGAGATTTGTGGGTGGTTCCACAGTGATAGTCAGTCTATATGGAATTAGATATACAATGAATCAAATAATCATGAAAAAAACACCAAAAATCGAATTCTGGTTTTGCGAACCTATGAAAAAAGCTATTGATGTTCAGTTTTTCACATGTTTTGTGTTACTGAATACAGAAGTTGCACTCATTTCCAGGAAAAAATCGTTTTCAAAAAAATTTTGTCAGCCGAAGGTAGTCTGCACCCATCATTCGGGCATATGTTTCAGAAACCAACAGATCGTATAACCTTCAGCGTGTTTTTTGGTATAAACAAGTCACGCCTCGTCCGAATAACAAAAGGGTTATGCAATCTGAGACGCTTCCTTTGATAATTAGGTAATATCTAAATTTACGACCTTGGAAGAATATTTATAGCTTCTACTGAGTTTCACACAATATAGTGCTACTTTCAATGAATTAATCGGAAAATAGGTTGACCTGCCGTACAATTGTTCTTTATCATCGCAATCATGCCTTTATCAGTTCGCCCCTTGTCTCACTGAACATGAAACATGCATCTGAAAAATGGAAATCATTCTTTTCAATAGCACACAGACTCCGAAAAATATTACGAAGATAATAGATGCGGCAAGTAAGGATTGGAATCTCAACAATTTTGAGAGATACTAAGTAACTACGAGTTTAGCAGCCTGACGGAACATGAATCAAGATATCTTGAGTAAGTTTGAAACATGTGAGAATGTATTGAGGAAACACAATTCAGAAACTTTAGAAATCAAAAGTTTTGGCTTGGTTTTCCTAAGACCGGCCAAGAAAATTAAGACCGGCCGAAATATCACCGGCCGAAAATAACACCGGCCGAAGTAATTTTCGGAACCCAGAAAAATTATCACCGGCCGAAATAAGACCGGCCGAAATTAAAACCGGCCGAAGAGAGAAGACCCTTATCACCGGCCGAGCTCGTAAATAAGACCGGCCCATATTTTTCAAATTGTTTTCATTTTTTTTTGCTCTTATTGCTGTCGCCTGGTCCGTGTATTTCCCAAGCCTGTTCAAAAATGGTGTTTTACGCTTTCGAAGGTCAACTCAATCAGGTCACCATAGAAATAGGCTTAGAAAAGACATCAAATAGGCTTTTAGAGCACAAAATTAAAACAATATTGTTTATGTTCAAAAGATTCTTAGGAAAATCTCAATTCTTGGCCGGTTTTTTCACAAATTTGGGCCGGTCTTGTTTACGAGCTGGGCCGGTGATAAGGGTTTTCTCTTTTCGGCCGGTTTTAATTTCGGCCGGTCTTATTTCGGCCGGTGATAATTTTTCTGGGTTCCGAAAATTACTTCGGCCGGTGTTATTTTCGGCTGGTGATATGTCGGCCGGTCTTAATTTTTTCGGCCGGTCTTAGGAAAACCAAGCCAAAAGTTTTTACCTATGACTGAATATTGTTCCTTCAAAAAAACCTGCCAACATTCTTCGCACTTCATCGAATATTCGGGCTTAGCTAAAAATATTTTATGAATAACGTCACAAAAGATGGTCATAGAAATGGGAGATTGCCAAAAGAATTGAGTAATGATAAATTAATAGAAACAAGCTATTCAACAGTTTGTTGGATCATAAACGACAAATAAATAAGCAGCGTCCAATGTAAAATGGTTATCTCGAGACCATTGTCGGTGTTGTTCATTTTCGGAGAGCAATAGTTTCTTTACAGAGTGGGCAATCAGGTTTTCTTGTAGTGCCATCGGGCAACACGAAGGCTTCTTTGTGCCATTTCCTTATACACTGTAAAAATCACAATCAGCGAATATAAACTTGTCTGATGCTGAAACATACTTGATAATGGAAGTGTTTATGACAGCTTTCGCACTCAGAATCTTTTTTGAAGGTGCCGTCTAAAAGTTGGCAAAAGCATTCGGAAACAGAGAATTCTTCGGGTAGTGTGGCCAAAACTTCAAGTTTATTCCATGATTTCTTCGAAACCCTGGTATTTTTTTGCAGCTTTGAGACTTCATTCTTCAATTGTGCATGGTTTTGGCACAGTCTGAATCAAGTCATTAGCAATTATAACCAAAACTCATGGTTACCTCGCATTCAGATTCATTGTTTCTGCAATTTTTCCTTTTGTACGATCAACGTCTTTGAAAAGAGCAGTAATCGTTTCTTGATTCTTAGTGTTTTCCGAAGTTAAAGCTTCACATCTGTCATTCGATCTGAAATAATATTTTTACATTTAAAATAGTTCAACACAATGTTTTTTTCCAAGAGTTGAAAAACTCACTCTTGCACTTCGATGGTCTTATTGACTAATTCCAATTCTGTTTTCTCGAGATTTCGATTTAGATTGGAAATTTCTTCAGAAAGCTGTTTCTTCTCGTTTCTCAAACTGAAAACTGCTGAATATCATACTTTGAACCAATTTTAAAAACTAACTTTCTGTTGGCATTTTCCAATTTTTTTGTTTCTTCTTTCAACTTCAGGTTTTTTTCCTCCAATTTCTTGATGGTATCTGATTGGTCAATCAATGAGTTGATTTGTCTGCAGTAAAAATAATTGTGAGAATTTCTTTCAAAAATGTGCATCAATAACGTTTGTTATATGCGTCTGACTAAAAACATCAAAGTTATCTAATTTTGGACACTATACATTGAAAATTTGAAATAGTTACCAAAAACTTGAAAACGATAAATTAACGTAATTTTGAAGAACTCACCTTTGGAGCCTTTTGTTTTCCTCCATCATCTCTCGGAGCCTGTTTTCGACCTCCATCGTTTTCAATGCTTTTTGCTCGAACATCGTCGCTCTTTGTTCTGCTTTTAATCTGAAATTAGCTTCTTCTGTTCGGCCCTGGTTTGCATTCCGCATTTTCCTAAACATATATTTTTTGTGGAGAAAAAATTGACGACTGACAATTCATATTCCTTCATCTGGTTACGGGTTTTTATCATCTCGAGCTCAAGATGATTTTTTCTGTTATTGTTTTTCGTACAACTACGGCATGTTTCAACGTAAACAATTGTTTCTACTTTTGATTGATTTTGCTTCTTCCTTTGTTTTCTGTTCGTTGATGAAGCTTCGGGAGGAACTGAAGGATTTTCTGGAGTTTCCACATTTTGACCGTTTTTTTGTTCAAGTGCATTTGCAGATATTACAGGATCTGTCCTTTCCTCTTCTCCATTTTGAACTTGCTGTAATATTTCTGATTCCTAGAATGTTTGTCAGACAGAAACACCTAGCGTACCGCATCTGCTTGATTTTTTGCATCACAATGAACTGGGGGAATACTTTGATTGGAATCAACCTGAAAAAGCACAGAATGCAACTATAGTTGATGAATGGATATTAGATCTAATTTTTCGTTTTTATCCCTCGGTGTTCGCACATAAAAGGCGTTTCAAATTTTGCTCCTTTTACGTTTCGGAAATAAATTTGTACAGTCTGCAATCACCGCTCTAAAGGGGAGGAGCAATTTTTCCGCAAACACCGTGAGGGTAGAATGAAAGAACAAAAAGGTTACTATTGATGTTCGCTCTTCAGAATCATCTTGAACAGTTGGTGACAAATTACTACGATCGGAATCCATCTGCAAAACTAGGATCCGTGAGGTTCTGCAAACAAAAATTTATAGCTCACCAATTCTTTCTGCTCTCCTTCTTCTTCGCTTTCAGCAGGTGATGGGAAAAAATTTACATTAGAGTATGTCTATAAATTCGCGAGTGTTTCAAATAGAAATTAATGCAACGGCTTACCGGTTTCTTCGGTTTCTCATCTTTATTCTGACTGCACATTCCAATATTTTTTTGTTGGTCACGTGCGGTTTCGATTGACTCTGATTCCTCTTGCTTTTCTGCTCCATTTTGAATCGTAGGTGTAGAATCATTTTGATTTTGATTTTTCTGTTAATTCACAGGTTCTACTAGATTAGATGACAGAAAATATTTGACTCACCATGGTTTCAAACCAAGGATCCCATTCCTCTTTTGGTGATTTCATAGCAAGTGCTGGTAGGATATATTCAATCAGTTTTCCATAATCAGCTCCATCATACACTGCCTCAATACTCCCAATAATGAAATAATACCTTATTTTCCACGTTGGAAAATTGGACTGATCCCGTGTGTCCAATTTTATCGGGACCATATGGTAATTGCAGGCATCAATGTACTTATCTCTATGAACTTTTTCATCAGCAAATCCATCAGTCATGAAATCATCAATCCGTTGGAATCCAAATTTTGCAAACGTTGTGATAGCTCCGAACTGTTCGATTGCGGATTCAAACTCAGTGTTTGATAACAAAATATCCTGAAATTGACTATTTCTGTATGAAACATCAAACAATTTCTACATTTTATAACTTTCTTTTTCACTGACGTTATAACAGGCTCTCAATACAATTTTTCTCAAACTTTCCAAACTAGTATGCCTTTTCATGTGAAAGACTAATACATGTGTATTCAACATGTTCCGACCTTTTATTAACCCTGGAAGTGAAAATTTCATTAAAAAAAACTTACCGTAAATAGCTTTATTTGTAAACATTTATCATCAAGCTGTTTTTGTGAATATTGTTAACAAAAAACTTACATCCGAAGACATTATTTCATTCAGTATTTCCTTAGAATAGTATCGGAAATCATCCAAATGAAATGATTTATAAATCCCTTTTTCCTTCAAGTTGGAGCCGCATATGTATTGCAGGACCAGATACAAAACTGCATGTCTTCTTTCAACAAATCGTTTGAAACTTCTATCGCATATAGCAGAAAATAAACTTATTTCAGTGCTTACTGATTCCAATGTCATTGTGTAAAATATGTCGGGAAGCAGAGTTAAAAACTCGCAGTTTACATCAAAATCCAGTAAAATGTTTTGAAATTGTTTTTCGTTCATCAATGAACAATTCACAAATTGTTCTTGATATTTCTGGATTCGATCTGAAAAAAAATTGTTGATGTTGATTCTTGTTATTCGACAACTCACTATCATATTTTGACAGAGGCGATACCTGTTGGTTCAAAACCAAAGGTATTATTTCGAGAACTTCGTCCACAAAAAAGAATTTTGCTTCATCGGAACAGACGTTGAAATAACGAACATAGATTTTCTTCTTACGATTCTTTCTGCGGTATTTCTGGAAAAAACTTTTCTTTATGTTAAGGCAAACAGAAAGTTCCCATAATCAGGATACTCAGCTGTAGAAAATATTCCCGAATCTAGGTTTTCCGGAAATATTTTTTTGAAAGTCAATGTTGCTAACAGTGTTTTCTCAACTTCCAAAGTGTAAAGAAGCGTGTGTATTACACTTTTGATAAACCGTGACCGGATACTCTAACGATTTTCAAATTTTAGACTTTTCAATATCATAATGTTTCAAATTCTGCTTTCGAAATGCTAGAAACAACATCATTGTGATATATGTGCACATGAAAGGAAAAAAACATGCTTGAATAGAGGAAGATGCAAGATTTGAAAAACTGAATTACTGTGAAAATGCCCAGATTTGTGGGAATTTTTATTTACCATAGCAACAACACAAATTTAATCTTTTTCGGTGATCTGCAACAACAAAACTTGGAAAAACTCACAATGAAGTCCTCCAAAGAAGCTACTGCTTTCGGTATATCATATTTGTTTTCGATGCTTTCCACGAAATTCACATCAACTTCATCCAAGAAAAAATGCTTTGGTATTTCGTCACAGTCATTCTTGCGGCCATAATAAGTACTGCCACGAATTCTCAAACCATCCGGAAAAACAAGATCGAACGGGCTCTGTAACAGATAAGTAAAAATTCAAAACACATCTAATCCAAACATGCCAATTTGTCTATGCCCATGTCTTCGTAGAGCGTTTCTTCAACTCCGTAAACTTTATATTTTGTACCACTGTACTTTTTATCAGAAGTTAACAACATATCTTGAGAAATGGCTGGAATAAAAACGTATTTATACTTTTTATTATGAATTTAGAAAAATGAATGAATTTGGAAAAAAAATCCAAAGATTTTTGCAATAATATCAGAAAAATCAAACAAAAATAACCTTCTTTGAATGTTTTGAAAAGTAGGAGAGAAGTGAAGATCACGTTTGAAAAAGCAAACAATTTAACAAAGGAGAGAGAGAGAGAGATGTTCATACATTCATGAAGAGTGTAAAGAACATATCAGAACAAAAAAAACATATTTTCATTTCTGATACATGGGGAACTTTGCTGTATCTTTTTTGATGTTCCTTGTTCTACTGACTCGAACACTGGAATAACTTTTTGGTTTGAACATATGAACTTTTTTTTCGAAAAAAAAGTGATAGCATTCAGTCGATTGAAGACTCAGCAGGATTTGATTTGAAGAATCACAAAAACTAAATCAGAATACCAATAAGCATTGATGTTGGAAGATTCAAGTCTCATAAAAATCTGACACAACAGTATGAATATACATAATCGGAACTTTCTAAAAATGAACATCTGACAAGGTAGTCTGAACACATAGTTCAACAATCTATTAAGATTCAACAATTTATTGTCAGTGAATAAAATTCTATTTTAATTGCACCAAAAACGTTTTTCTGCCATTTAAAAACTCAAACCTGACCAAAATAGGAGGAAAACTTTGAGAGTTTTCGTCACAAAAAAGATGGATTGAACTATAGAGAATTACTGTGTAATTAATCTTCTTATCTATTTGTTAGATCTCATCAATCTCATGAAAAATGCCGTGGAAGAGTAAAGTCTCCACAAACCGATTCCATTTCATTGCCGAAAACGGGTTCTCCTGTGGCAAGAGACTTACCTACTGCATTGTAAACGACGCAAGATTGCCGGTGACAAGAGAGAAACGAAGAAAGTTTCTAAGGAGTGATGGGGATACTGGGAAAAGTCCTTTCAGAGTAACCTAACCCGAATTCAAAACTTTTATTTTGTTCCTCTCAATATTTCTGCTTCACTACAAGAAGCACAATTTTTTTCTTCGAACTCACATACATCAGTAAGAAACATGGAGAAGTATGTGAGAGAAAACGACAAAAGAGACGAAGAGAATGTTCCTGAAGATTGACATTTGAGTTAGGGCAGATACTTACTGGGAATTTATGTCCTTTGTTCCAACTTCAGTCCGTTTTCCATGTCTCTTTCTTCGAACAGTAAATTCACTATTCGAAACGAATTCAAATTAGATCTGCTGGTACACACCACTAGGAAAAAGGCAAATTTTTGAGAAATTCGGAATGACTGACATAAATACGTCGCTTGAGATTCACGAAGTCTTTTTGGAATAGTGTCGGCCTAATATTGCAAATGCTCTACAAAATTTTCTTCATAATATTCTGAGTATTCTAAAAAAGTTGGTTGGACGGAAATTCTACTCAGATCATTTTAGCTTAAATCAGAAATGGAATCGTTTCTGTGAAACTACAAACATTGAACAACTTCATCTTGAAATCGAAATTCGCGCGAAAAGTTGCGACCAGCGAAGTCACTTATCAGTGAAAAATGACCACTGCGAGAAGTGCGGCGCCAAAAAAGGGAGGTGGTCAGATAGTGCGTAACTGACCGAGAAAATTCTATCACAAGCTCATTTGCTGTGTTTTATCTTATCTTCGTGAATTCCGCAAGAAGAATGTGTTGCGCGTTATAATGAAACGTCATCAACCTTCCCACGTCGAATGGTCAGGAAGATAAGGAAAGGGTCAATTCTCCACGTTTATCACTCTCCTAACACCATAAACCATCAGACTTTTTTGTTCAGTCCAGGTTGAAAAAAATAGTAAATGCATGCAACACATTCATTGGATTTCATATGTTTTCGGGGTCGAGCCAAAATTTACATCACTATTGAGAACACAATAATTGAAAATTGGGAAAATCTTCTTCACTATTTTGAATGAGAAAAATTTTGTTGAGGGTATTCGACATTTTTCAAAAAAATTCGGGACGCAAAAAAAGACATGGGTTGTTCAGAAGACTTCTTTCGAGTTGATTGAATAATCCCTTGAGAAAACGTAGTGGCTTTTTGAGAAGACCGAAAAAGGCACTCTTTTAGGCGGCCAAGAAATGGAACTTCTAGGCGTTCAATCATCCTGGCAGTTTATCTTTTTTGCATCAGCATTGGAAAGAACTTGACTGGCACGCCTCATAAGTTTCCGTCGATAATAAGTAGTTGAATAACTTCTCAAGAATCATAATCTGCCTCAGAAATCCGTATTAAGGAAAACATTCAAAGAAATCAAGTAGCTGTAAATTTCTCAACAATCTCATAAACAATTTTCGAAGTTCAGGTTTAATAGAATTAGTTCATACCTCTCATGACTAGAGATGAAACTCACGTTTCATAGTAATCTGACACGTTACACAACGTTTGGCTATCATGGTGACATAATAGTTTTGACTTTTGACACTTTAGACATATTACTGCTGACCTATGAGAGAACCGAAGAGTACCACTAAAAAACCGATGGATATATAGAAAACTAGAGAATGAAATGGAAGAACGGGATTAGCCTTTATGGTTGAACAACATTTAGTAGTAGTAAATCAGCGGTGCGGTGGAACACGCGAGAGCACTTTATGCAATTCATTTAGTGTTTTATGGTTCTAAGAAAGTGCTTGCAATCAGATCACATTGATTTAAGAAACTTTTATTTTTAGAGGTAAGACATGGAGAAGCGCGGAAACGCCACTTGTTTGGATCACAATGCACAGTGAAACCTCTATTGAATTGCATAAGTTTCTCTGTACTTTTCAACCGTATCAATGATTTCTCACTATCGGTTCATTTTCTGGCCATAATTTTTACTGTATACTACCAGTAGTAGTTTCCATTCTCCAAAGTCTATCATTGACCATATAGTCCTCTTTAGTAATTATATTATTCTTTATTACATAAAGTCCTCGTTTAAGTCTAGAACCCTCTTTTCACTGAGAGAGCTGTATAAAATGTTGAATAGAAAGAGATTTCCTTCTAATCTTTATTATGACATTTATGAGGAATGTGTCGCGATTTCAGGTTGTGTTGCATCAATAGTTCCAAATAACAATTCAAGAATTTCACAATTAAATGAGGGGTTAAGTCAAAAATGCTCACCATAAAGGTTGCAAGCTAATTAAGAAAAATATACAAGACGTGCTCTTGTATTAAAGACAGAAAACAAATTTTTGGTAAGCGGAAAACTGTAAGCGAGTAATTTTCTATTAGGGTATTCAATGTAAGTACAAACTAAGCTTGAATGAGTTTCCGAATTTTCAATTCTGCTGTTCTGTATGGCTAAAACTATCAATTCGAAAACCCATTCGAAAATCAAAATTCGAAAAAAGTTGTGCTTGAGAGAAAAGTGTTATATGTACTTCATAACAAAATAATTCTCTCTAGCACAACCCTTTTTCAAAACTTCAATTATATATCGTAAGCATTATCATATCTCCGGGAATAGTGGACCCAATGAGTACGTGGAGATGGAGATGAAGGTGGAGTTGGACTGATTGGAGGTGTTGGTGAATCCGGTCTGCTCAACATTGTAGAAGTCTCGCTGATGGGTGGAGTCGACATCGGGAGCATCTCCTCCAACCGTCGATTTGCATCCCGTGCGGTGAGTCGACGGGCTGGTCCAGACTCCAACGGTCCCGCCATTACCGTATTTAGATGCAACAATGATTTGATAACGACGAGCGTGACGCAGAGGGTGAGAGTGATTAAGAGGACTATTAGGAGCGGGCTCTGAAAAGTCTCTAGTAAGCTACTGTGAACCAAACTAACGACTACGAACTTTTTACCTCGTTATGAAGCACCAACATTGTTGTTGCTCCGAGACACGCACAGTTCAGTAGCAATGTGGCAATGAACCCTAGGACAGCCATGACGAGTTTCTTTCTCATTCTTCAAAGCGGAAAAGAAGTAATTAGGCTGATCGGCTGTTTTGGGGAAGGTTGAAAAGCCAAGAATGATAGGAAAGCAATCCAGGTAAGGCGCCGAGCCTCGGGATAATTGGTGTGACTGGGCGTGGTTTCCTTAGGATGATTGGATTTTTCTTCCCGGATGTGCGACACTCTATGATTATCTCTATTATGATTCCTTCCACATTTTTCCAGAGCCAGATATTTTATGTGCTGAGACGAAATTGCTTCCTAGATGTATTTTCTGAATTGCTGGGGACTCTCACATGTTTTGGGTGAGGGAAAGAATGGTTATGGTAGAAGTTATGAAATTTATCAAAGGGAAAAGAAAAGGAAATAAGAAAAAAAGATACAGTCAAGTTAC
Organism: Caenorhabditis brenneri; assembly: GCA_000143925.2. Classification (NCBI taxonomy): domain Eukaryota; kingdom Metazoa; phylum Nematoda; class Chromadorea; order Rhabditida; family Rhabditidae; genus Caenorhabditis; species Caenorhabditis brenneri. The sequence goes on along the minus strand of GL379839.1, from coordinate 644,438 downwards.
ACTTTTTGAAGTAGCTCAACAGTTTCTGTCTCTGTGGATTTTGGATTCTCTTCCTCAGGTTGCTGAATTGGTAGGAGACTCATATTCTGAAACGTTTGAAATCTTGCCAGTTTCGAAAATAATAGGCAAAATTACGTTCGAATCCTCAAGTGGGAGTAGATAGACGGCAAGAATTTCTTCATCTTCAAATTTTGTGTGGATTTCAGACCGACGTTCCTGATTTTCTACTTCACAATAAATCTGAAACAAAAAATGGTAAAACATTTTTACCTGGCAGCTGTAACTTAGATAAAAAAAAAGCTCAAAGTACTTTTGTTGTGAATCACTAGTCAGGAACCAGGGATGTTTCTAATTTTCATCTATTTTAATACTATACTTGAACGAAAATGTTTTCGAAAACTCCAAAATCTATAAAGTTTTCGGAAAATGATTTGATAGAAAGCGTGAAAAAGGAATAGACACTAAATTCTGACTCTCGTTATTGTAGGCTATTAAGATAACCAATAATGAGAAAGTAAACTAATATTTCTCTAATGTTTTCTCACCTCAACGATTGTTTTATTTCCAATATGATACGTCACGTAACCCGAAATCAATATGAATAGTCCAACGTTATCGGAGATTATCTGAAACCTTTCCATACTCGATTTTTTGTTAAATTCTTCTCCAACCTTTGCTACTTTCTTATTGATATCATCATTTCCTTTAACTCCTTGAAGTTTGAACCATGATTCTGAGACAATTGGTGCCCAGTTTCTCACGATGATAAGAAAGATGATGAGAGCGCCGAAGAAGTCGGACTTCTGAAATATAATTTATTGAAGGAAATTCAGAAAATCAAACTTGCTTTCCAGACAAGATGTGAAAGGCAGACGGCAATTAGAGCAATTGAGTTGGTCAAAACATCAGTGAGCTGGTCTCTCATCAAAACTCGAATTTGATTCTTTTCTCGTTTACTGAAAAATTCAAGAAAGACTAGAATGTGGGGAACGTGTCAATAACCTACACGAAACAAACAAAAAAGAGGAATATTTTGACAAGGATGTTCACGACAACAACAGCAATATGAGGAATTCCAAACTCTGGATCCAATCTGAATTGATTAATAAAGAAAAATAATTGGAAGTATCGAGAACTTACTTTCCAGTAATAACTGCATCAAAACTTTGAATGAAGTTGACAAAAGCAAGTGCCATCATAACCACGGAAGCTGTGAGCTGTAATGAAAGTCACATTAAAATAGACTCTCAATTGAATAGTTTAATATTTTCGGCTCGAGAAACTTGTGTAAACTGTACAAAAATCACTTATCTCAAATGCTTCTCTTGCTAATTTATTATCGCATTTTTCTGAAACTTTTAAATTTTCGGCAGAAATTGAAACTCCCGTTTCACTTTTCTTAACCACGTTTAATTCCAAAAAATTAATTCCTAAAAATGGAAAACTGAATTTAAAAAATCCTTTTGAAACTCAAAAATGCAAAAGGCTAGGAGCAACGCCTCCGCAGGATAAGGTCATTCTGCTACTCATTTCACTTGGTGGCTGAGCGGGCACGGGGAGAGGGGAAGGAGAGGATTGGGATTTGAACCCCGGCCTCTCGAGGCTCGGTCAGACCTGTTAACGACTGAGCCATTCCCCTCTCGAGAGGGGGGAAAATAAAAGAGGTACAGTTGAGAGGGGGGGGGGGGAGACCAAAGAGGGGAAGGGTGATAGGGACCACTCTATGTCTACTCGACTGTATGAAAAGGAACTAACACATGTATTTTTTGAATCAATAAAAACAGAGTTTTCAAAAACAGTAGTATCCTGAGAAAAACGTGAAGAATGAAAGTTACCTCAGGAATTATTATAAAATCCAGCTCAGAACAAACAATCGTTTTTTCAAACAAATTTCACATTCCAGTTCCGAATTTCGTCATTTATAAGACTCACATTTGTAGTAGACTCCGATGATCTTCCTCTTGGATATTCACTTTTCTTCACCCTTTTGTCCTATAACAACTAACTATTTCTTTCAATTTCTTTTATTTTTCACTTACCAAAATCAATTGAATAAGCAATAAAAAGCTAACAAAAACATCTCCGAAACTTTCTATAGCAGAAGTTCCAATTGAAAAACTACTCGATATATATGCAGTGACTCCCTGGAAATTTTCACAGTTTTATGAGAAAAAAAATAAATTTTTTCCCAGGACTACCTTTATCAATACCAATCCAACATTAGCCAAATTAACAATAATCATGATCACATATTCGGCAAACTCCTGAAGAAAGAAACATGTGTAGTAACGTTTAAAATTAGAAAGTGTTTACCTTTTTGTTGGTCATCTTCAATATATTGAGTGTGGAAGGTGCTCTGGAGGAAGACTGAAAGAGAGGCAGTTTGAATTTTTTTGTCAACAGAAAATTTACAACCTGTGGAATAGGAATTTTTACAACCTCCTCCTTTCGACTCGAACTCATTTTTATCTGTAAAAGTAATTTTAAAAGAGTTACCTATAGATCAATATTTAGTTATTGAAAGTAAACAGTTCTATAGAGTAAAACAATAATTTCCAATTGGTCACTTGTGACCTTATCACTGTTTCATAAGCTGGCGTAAGAATGTCACGTTTACAAAACACGGTTTGAATGAAAGTTTGTTGAAATGATATGATATGAAAAATGGACAGTTTGCTGAAGTCAAATTTTATAGAAGAAACTTCGGTTTTTGATGCTTCCCTAAATACAGAAGCTATCAGAATGTCTTTTGGTAAGTAAGGTGATTTCCATACTATTTTCATAGCGTGGTAACCAGTAATAAAAGAAAAACTGATAAAAAATGGCGCCAGATTCAAACAAAATGAATGACGTTTTACAGTATCGTAAAGTAGGAGCACGACAAATTGAATGGAAATAAATCTTTGAGGGCAATGTACGAAGATTGATAAGAAGGTAAACGACTCAATCGATTGTTTTGCATTGTTATCGCGGAATAAGTTGGAAAGTGGAAAATAATGGTTTGAGGACGCATTAGGAATGGAAGAGAGAACAATTGGTCTATGGTGTTTTACAGAAAAAGACAGTAATGCGACATAGTCGGTTTAATGAGGTGATGTTCTTTAAGAATTAAAATGATGCTTGAGTGATTGTAAACTCTAAAAATGGGAGAGAAGACATGATGTAGCACTTTATGGAGGGTAAAAGTTATGCAATATTATAAAAAACTGTTTTTCGGTATTTTGAAGAAAATTGTCGAACAAACTGAAATATATTTGTTCGATTTCCAGGCTGAGTGAACAAAACTGGAGTTAAGTAAAAAGTAACACATCATGACTTGCTCTATGAAGAAAAAAAGAGTTCTGCGAAACTTTCTCACTGAAACTGTGGGAAACTGAAAAATGTGAAAGTGGGATGAAGTAAACATTGTGTCCCATAATTTGAGCTGATCAAGTTTTCAGAAAGATCTTGTTGCCAAAAATCTTTGTAACTGATAAATTTGCCAATAAACTGAATGCAACTGTTTTCTGTGAACAACTGGGAAACAACCGTGTTGTGTTCCTAAGTTTTATCTCGGAAACTGGAAGAGTCTTTCTGATAAAATTTTTTTCGTGTTGAATTTTCTGCAAACAATCTTCCTTGTCCCTGAAAATCTAAGAGGAAAATAATTGTTTCCCCACAACGCAAACTGTTGCTCGGAAACATGAAGAAGAAAAAGAAGAGCTTTCTCTAATTGAAACCCATAAAAATGACAGACGTTTTTTTTCAATATAATTCAAAATGTCATCCATTTTTTGAAATGAGCATTTTCGAATAGATTTCTCAAGACACTTCATGTTAGTATATCTCATGTTTGACGTATTAGTCGATGGTCGAATTTTCTTCATAACTTCTCAAATTGCAATATCAAAACTAACAGGAATAATTGACATTTGACAAAACTAAATGATAGGTTTCCAATTTTTTAGGTTATCTCTATCTCTGATTCTTATTTGTTATTCAATCAATAACTACCACAATCAATGACAGAACGTCTGTTGATTGAAAGCCTTTTTTTCTAACTCAAAATGCTATCTCACAAAATATACTCCCCTCACATTCAAAATTTGTTCCGTGAAACTTCTCAATGTGCAAATTGGGTCTTGTCACCAGTATAAGTTGATTGAGAATCCTCATGTCAAGACGTGTTCTTTATCGCTTAATTGATCTTGGAGCAAGTACGACTGACCGGAAATTGACACGGCGAGATTGAGCAACAGTTAAATTAACAAAAGACGGAGAGATGAGCACGAGGCGGTTATTGATGGTTATCTAGATAGATGAGACGTATTCAGTATGGCTCGTGGTTTGGTTTTGTGAGCGGAGAGATTCAAAGATGGGAAGAAGCAAGAGCTTCACCTCTAATAGAAATGCAGCAGACAACAAAAAGGTTTCCTGAATCTTATGTCAATTTTTTTTTGAATTTGGAAGATTCTAAGCCATCACCAGGAAAGGTTTTATAAAAAGTGCGCGTTTGCTGTTTTGGAACCTGTTCCCTACCCGCTATTCTTTTTGTCTTTGAAAACCAATCCAATAAATAACATTTGAACTGACAGTTATGAACTGTTCAAAGTGTTCCAAAAAGCAATTGAAATGAATCTCCATTCCAAAAAACATCTCTTTCTTACCTCTTCAAAGGATGAAACATGTCACATCAGTTGGAATTGAGTGATTGCGTACAACATACCTTTTACAATGAATCGCTCCACAATTAGTATTGTGTGCGGTGTTGGTGTTCAGTGTCAAAAGAATGCCGACTGACCGCTTTGAGGTAAACTTCCGGCTCATGCAATTGATTCATCACTCTCCATTTTTTCAATCTGCGTGCGACGAGATTGATAGGTGGCTGTCCGTCGGAAATGCGTTTGTGTTGGGTAAAATAACAATTCCTGAACCTAACCTTTTGATTTAAAATTATTTTTTCATCCAACTTCTCCCACTACTCTTTGATTTTTCATAAAAGTTCATATAGGAAAAAAAAACTTATTAGCTAAAGCATGTTTCTTTATCCAAACAAATATGTTTTTTTCCCATTTTCCCCTTCTTTTTCCTGGCATATGTTTCATTGAATTTTCCATAGCATCCCCCCGACCCACTATTCTAATGAAACGAGCTTGCTAATCCGTGTGATACATTATGAATAAGTCTTGTAAGAAGGGGTCGCCGGCGGGTAGTAAAAAGCTTAAGATAGTTTGCGATAAACGTGTGAAACCCTGAAGAATGATGAAGAAAAGAGAGGAAAATGAAAGAAGAACGAATTCGATTTGCTATTCCTTGTCTCTCACTGAATAATTCATCGCCGAAATTCACAGATAGTTTCAAGAAGCTTTTACATACAACCGGATAGTTTAGGTGTTTCGGGATTCAAATTGATTACATTACACCATTCCCTCACACAGGTAGAACCACATGTGAATAAGGATGATCACACCTGCCGCCCCACTTCATTGTCAGGTTTTTGTCACCAGCTAATCCACGCCAGATGAGGAAGAGTCAGGGTGCCTATTGTTGCACCCAGTTCTCATACCATTTTACGTCATTTTGTGAAGGGCCCGTGTCAATGAGTTATGGTTAGCGGTGGGTGATGGGTTAATCCCACTTGAATTTGGATGGATTTGGTGAAGTCATCTTATACGGTTAGTCTTGTATCGAGATTTGTGTTCCGGTAAAACCACAAGAACATGTATTATGGGTATTAGTAGGGATGTAGGCAACAGAAGATAAATTGGTAGGAAAGATTAATAAACGTTAAGTTAATTTAGGGATGTCAGACTGATCATAGGGAAATATACAGAAGATGATGCGGCCAAGGCTTTTATTGCTGCCAAATATGTGTTTGATATCCAAGACCGGAATTAAAAAGTTCACGATTTCAAGAATCAATTTCAGTCCAATCAGGGTTCCAAAACTATGCAAATTCATATTTCCCTAATTGCCTTCTCTCAAATATTAGTTCTGAGTTTCTGGAGTTTTCACTTTTCTATCAACTTTCTACTGAAATAACTGATAATAACACATTCTCGATTCTCAGGAAAACCCAGCTCGGACTATAAGTTCAGCTTTTTCATGTTTGCTATGTTTAGCTTTGTTCATTGTTTTTCTGTTCCTCGGAATTTTGAAACTTTATGGTTTTTTTCTATTTTCAGTTATCCTGAAACTCAAAACAACAAGTGCACCTTGATATTATGTACCCAGCTCTTGGCTCGGTGCCACTCCTAACTTCAATTTTTCCATGTTTTCGTCAATGATCACACCCAGTTTTTTGGTACCTGGCACCAAACTAATGTTTTTCTATTTCAAATCTGGTATTATCCATACATTGACATTGACATTCTCATGATTTGGATATCACGATCCATACTTCATTGTCCTTCATCCATTCTTTCCTTCCTTTTTTCTCAAACCAGGGCAAATTCATCAACACATGAATATAAATATACAGCCATAAAAGCCTCTCTCGCCTTGTTAGACCCCTTCAGTGTGCATACGGTAGCCATCATAGTGTCCCGCCCCGGCCCCGTCTTCTTCCATCGTCCTCTATTCCGACAAGCCCCACCCCTTACCCTTGCCTCTCCTTTCCACCCTCCTCTCGCTTCCTCGTTTACTCCCGATTCTCCCTCCCTAGTCTTCCCGATTCTTTTTTCATTCACTCACTTTTTTCGTTCTGGAAATTTGCTTTCCGTCTAGTTCTTATTTCCATTTTCAGATTGTTATTGTGGGCGTTCCAGTTGAAAGTAACACTCTCTTCTCTCTATCTACTCAATTATGATTGCGACTGTATTGCGCTACTGTCTAGCGCTTTACCTTTGCATTGATGTTTCTCATGGAGCATACTTCTCACAGGTAGGATCATTTACTCTTTACCTAGTTCATTGCTCATTGTTGTTTTTCCAGTTCTCCATGAGAGCACCTGATCATGACCCTTGCCATGATCACACCGGTCGACCAGTCCGATGTGTTCCCGAGTTTATCAATGCTGCTTTTGGAAAACCCGTAATTGCCAGTGACACATGTGGAGCCAACGGTCCAGCTAAGTGAGTTACCTATTCTTTATTCATTTCTTATTTTATCTGTTTTTGATCTCTATTTTCCATTTCTTCTATTTTCCAACTGATTGATCTTCATCCTTAACATGATTACACACATTTTTTGTTTCTCTTTCTCTCACTTTGCCCTTCTTATTGTCTCTTGCCAGAAACCACCGATTCCTTCCCAAAAATTCTAATTGGATTTCTTTTTTTGATTTCCTAGGGGTTTAGTCTTCGAAGAAAAAATTGTTAGTCGTCGTAATAAGAAATGCCGTTTTTGATTAGCATTGAACCGACTAGAATGGAGCAAAATGCATTTCTTAGATTAAAAATTGGGCGAGTCTTAGAAAAAATATTGAAAACAACATTTCCATTTTTTCCTCTCTTTTCAGATTCTGTACTGTTAAAGAGGGTCCTGATGGAATTATTCGTGAGCAATGTGACACTTGTGACGCTAGAAATCCTCTTCTTTCCCATCCAGCTTCTCTTCTCACCGATCTGAATTCCATTGGAAACATGACTTGTTGGGTGTCAACCCCTAGCTTGAGCCCGCAAAATGTGTCACTTACCTTGTCACTTGGCAAAAAGTTCGAGCTCACTTACGTCTCGATGCACTTTTGTTCCCGTCTCCCCGACTCCATGGCACTTTACAAATCGGCTGACTTTGGAAAAACTTGGACTCCATTCCAATTCTATTCCTCCGAATGTAGAAGAATCTTCGGTCGGGAACCTGATGTAATGATCACAAAGTCTAACGAACAAGAAGCTGTTTGTACCGCTTCTCATATAATGGGTCCAGGTGGAAACCGTGTCGCTTTTCCATTCTTGGAAAACAGACCATCTGCACAACACTTTGAGAGTTCCCCAGTTCTTCAGGATTGGGTTACTGCCACTGATATCAAAGTCGTGTTCTCAAGACTTAGCCCAGATCAGGTAGCTTAAGAAAATTACTGAGAAATTCTTAAGAAAAAATATTTAGGCTGAACTATATGGATTGTCGAATGATGTCAACTCGTATGGAAACGAAACGGATGATGAAGTCAAACAACGTTATTTTTACTCAATGGGAGAACTGGCAGTTGGTGGTCGCTGCAAATGTAATGGTCACGCCAGTCGATGCATCTTTGACAAAATGGGCCGGGTAAGCACTTTTTTCTTAGTCATCAATACCTTTTCTTGCCTCCTCTATTACTCATAAGTACACGAACACTCTTATTTTTTTCCTCATTTCAGTATACCTGTGACTGCAAACATAATACGGCCGGAACTGAATGCGAAATGTGCAAACCATTCCATTACGATCGTCCATGGGGAAGAGCAACTGCCAACTCTGCCAACTCCTGTGTCGGTGAGTGAAGGGGGTCATGGAAAGTTCTCTCTGACTACTGTTTTCGCGCACCTCAGCCGATTAGTTGTTTCTCAAACATACACAGTCTCGCTGCGTTCCATATCTCAATGGATATTAATGCCAATGCGATCGGTTCCATCTCATTACAAATGTCAACGAGTACAATGCGCGAGAAACCACGGGAGATCTCTCAACACTTTTGTGTTAACTTTTTCTTTTCAAAATTTTTGTTCGAAATTGGGTCGGATCATTTTCTCCCAAATATGAAAAGAGAGATAGAGACGAATTTAATGGTATTGAGGGAAATCGAAAATCCAGATAATTAAAAGTGATGATCCTATCAAAAAACACATGAAAACATGAAAACAGTGTCTCGGAGAAATGCGAATCATAATCAAATAACGATTATAATCATATTCCGTACGGCTTCCCATACCGAAAAGCGGGTCAAAAAGCGCATGTTGTTGCCGACGCGAGAAAAAGAATAAATGAAGAATATCCAAGTACCCCCTTGAAATGATCCAAAAAACGTTCCCGACTCTTCCGTTAATTTGATAAAAAAGAAAACAACATGTGGTACAAACAAGATTTCTAGCGCTTTCAAAATCAGCTTCTAGTTTCCTCAACTTGTTTTGCTCATTTACTTCGTTTGGTATGCACACACAGGTGATGCGTGGTAGGAGGGAAAAGAAGGTTTCATTGTTCCGAACCCCTGTATTAGGCGATATACAAACAACCGTCCAAATATAGGGACCGCCGCCATACTACAATATATTGGATTAACTATGTATGACGAACGAGGTGTGAAAAGTTAGTGAAAATATGGGAAAAGAAGTCATCATGCCTGCCTTTCTCGACTTTTTCTGAATTGGTTCTGTCTGATTGTATGATTCTCGAGAAATGAATGAATGGAGGGGTTTAATGGATGTGGAACATTCCTACGGTAGGCATACATAGACATGTGCTTGCATGAATTACTGCTAGATTAATAGCCAGACGGTTGTAAATAAACTGGGGAGCGGACGGGGTGTAACGCGCGGGATTATTGAATGATGAATTGAAAATTCCAGCTTGCAACTGCAACCAACATGCAAAGAGATGCCGATTCGATTCTGAGCTCTTCAGATTAAGTGGAAACCGGTTAGATTCAAAGTTGAAAAGAGAAAATTGAAAGTTTGAAAATTTCAGATCAGGAGGTGTCTGTCTTAACTGCCGTCATAACACAGCTGGAAGAAACTGTCATCTCTGTAAACCAGGATTCGTTCGTGATACCACTCTTCCAATGACTCATCGGAAAGCCTGTAAATGTAAGTTTCCAAAGAAGGGAAGGCGTCGAAAAGACATTTATCAGGAGAAACCACCCCAGGCGGCTTTTCGTGTGTATTCTTGTTTCTGTTCTGTCTCCCCCAGGGGACCAACACTTGTTCCGACTGAACTTGTACCCTCTTTTAACCATGTGCTAACGAAACCAATATATCTTATGTAGAATAAAAAAAACAGTAGGGATTGGTCAGATTTATATAAGTGGCCCGTGTCAAGAACCTATATCGCGGTAGGCGGCGGTCCTAGAAGGGGGACTATTGGTCCATGAAACGACTAATTTCCGAGACTAGGAGGGCATTCGTCCAATTTAAGCACCCTTCTCAAGCACTAATGTTGCGTAATTGAAACACATCTCTCTTCTGGTGGTCTTCTTTTTCTCCCGTGTGCTGCTCTCGAGTGACCACCACCACCGCGTCCGATTGTATAGCACTTTGCTTCCGTTGCTGATTTTCCTCCTCTTACCAATTGTTTCTTCGTTTTCACAGCCCCATCCTTCAAAACTTCTAGAAGCCGTGGAATGAAGGGAGGGGGAAATCGAATTTCGGCTGTGTTTGTTGCCGAAATTGGAATTGAGTGAGTAGAAAAAGCGAGAGTGGACAAAAGGACGAAAGTGACCACCTCGACAATACCTTATTTTGTAGTTTCTCTTCTTGATTAGATTTAGGGGCAATTTGAGAAGAGGCCCAAAAAAGTGCTGACTTGACCAGGAGGTATAAAGAAACCTTTTTGCCCATGGGACTGAATTGGCTGGTCACTCATTTTTTGTAGTGTTTCTTGTGGAAGGGATTTATAAGCCTAGTATACTGAAGTGATCTGGAGCAGAGATATCTTAAAATAATTGAATAGGGATCTTTCCCTAATCTAGCTGAACGAGATTTGCCATTTTGTTCCTAGGCAGATGTATATAATGCATTTTTTGCGAACCTTTTTCTGCATTCAGCGCCACTGAATAAAAAAACACAAAATTATCACCACATCCATCTGCGGACTTTCCGCTTCAATACCTTCTGGTCAGGCAAGCTTAATGTGCTATTAGCCAAAACAAATACAAAAGACATGGGAAACAAGAAGGAAGCGCACACGCAGACGATACCCCTGGAAGGAAGGGGGATCGTCTACTTTTTTGTCCTTGGATGGTCACCGACGCGAATAGAATAGGAAACGATTGCATAATACGCACATCATCGCTCACCTCATAATGCCTCAATTCCTAAATTTTCTCACCTCCCAGCCCTCCTCCAATTACCAACAAACACATTGCTTTTTCGGAAAAAAAGTTGTTAAGTAGAGAGGAAGTATAGTACAAAAAGACAAATCTAATTTGTTGTCTTTTGGTGTATGGAAGTAAAGAAAGTCAAAAAATAGAAGAGGACGGAAAAACCACAACGAAGTTATCACGACCAGATACACTTGTCGGATGTCGAATTACCGTATGCTTCTTCTTTTCCGCGTCAGTTGTGCTCCACAACAACTTGTGATGCTCATCGGAGCAGCACATTTATCAAAAAGCGTTGGAGACTTGCGGACAAATTGCTGTTCGGTGTGGTGTCTCATTTCTTCAGAAAGATGAAATTGCATCTACCTTTCTCATTTGTTTGATAAGATTTATCGAGCTTATCGAATTGGATGAGAGGAAACAGAAGAAGATAAAGATAAGAAGGGGGAAGGGGGTACGTGTCGCAACAATCACACTGATGTGTGTATGTCACCGAACTTCGTTTTTAATTGGTGGAGCAACAAATTGAGATTTATTGAAAAGATAGGAGGGTGGAAGCTCAGATGTACATGAAGAACCGCAATACCAGAAGAGTGGGATGAGGGGTCATGGAGGATGTGGGAATTGTAAAACTTATAAAACAGTAATAAAATAACATTGCATAACATACCTATAAAACTGACAGAAGGGTTTTCACACAGTATTGAGCTCAGAGATTCCTTCACAAATGGAACTTTTTCCCATCCAGACAGACAACATTGAATGAAAACTTTGGGCAATTCCATCATTTTAATTCAACTGAAATCAGCTTTGTAAATTGTTCAGAATTAGGTTTCTCTGTTTAGGAACTCTCAGGTTTTTCAAAACTTCCCAAACTGCATTTCAAGCACAGTAGCATGCTTTCAAAAATCTTTTTGAACTTTTTCACAAATCTTTTTTGTAGCTTGCGGATGCCACCCAGTTGGATCTCTCGGAAAAAGCTGCAATCAGTCCTCTGGTCAATGTGTCTGTAAGCCTGGAGTCACTGGAACAACTTGTAACCGTTGTGCCAAAGGATACCAACAAAGTCGTTCAACCGTCACCCCATGTATCAGTAAGTAATGAGCACTGCAAACATGAAACTCCTCTTGCCGAGATTTGCATAATAACCTCTCTTTTGTTGATTTAAAATGGGTAATATGAGAAGTGTTGGTGTCTTTTCAATGACACCTTTGCCTTCCCAGGGGAAATGAGTTGGAACCTCAGGCCACCAAACAAAATCAAATTACATATGACATTTGAACACCACCAAAACTGCGCATCTTTTCAGAAATTCCGACGAAAGCAGATTTCATTGGATCATCGACTTCAGAGGAGCAAGGTAAGCAAATAAATGAGAATGAATGCATAGTTAGCCCTGAACATGGTGTCCTTGGATGCTTAACTATAAGCAAATATTTGAAAGTTGACAACAAAAAAACTTTGTTTTGTAGACCAATGTTCGAAGTGCAGAATTGTTCCAAAACGACTCAACCAGAAGAAGTTCTGCAAGCGGGATCATGGTAACTAATTTTTCCTTGAGTTCATAATTTCAACATTCTTACTCCAGCTGTCCAAATGGTTGTGGTTAGCCGTGAGATGGTTGATGGATGGGCCAAATACAAGATTGTGGTGGAATCTGTGTTCAAACGAGGAACCGAAAACCTTCAACGTGGCGAGACATCTCTCTGGATTTCCCCTCAAGGTGTCATTTGCAAGTGTCCGAAGCTCCGCGTCGGACGTCGTTATCTTCTTCTTGGTGAGTTCATTACACAACCCATTTTCCCATTTCATCTAAATTGTCTATGTGATGTCCATTTTGTTTTGTCCTCCGAGAAAAGAACAAGGAAGGGAGGAGGAAAAGACGTTGGGCGACAACGATAGTTAGTACCCAATGATAAATGTGTCCAAAAATGCTAATTAAGCCGGCCGGTGGTCGGAGAGATACACACATGCCGCCTTGGCGGATGAAGTGTGAAATGTGACAGGATGGATTAGGCGTGAAACAATGGGGAGAGTGATGTTAATCTGATAACTGATTTTGATTGTTTCAGGAAAGAATGATTCGGATCACGAGCGTGATGGACTTATGGTCAATCCACAAACCGTATTGGTGGAATGGGAGGACGATATTATGGATAAGGTAGGGACAGCAAATAAATCTTCTAAAAAAACTCAAGGTTCATTAATTCCAGGTGCTTCGCTTCTCTAAAAAAGACAAGCTCGGACAGTGCCCAGAACTAATGTCACACAGATACTAAACAACACTTTGGATCTATTTTCACTTGATCATCATTGACATTTTTTCATTATTTTTCTTATTTATGAATCCAAATTTACCCAAAAACCCTTTTTCTAAAACCGTGTGACTCTGATCCAATCTAGTTTTCTTCATTATTATATTTTTTTGACAGCCATATCAAGCTGTTCTTCTTTTACATAGACACTTCCTGAGTACTGTAGCAGTACCTTCATTCCGCTTTAAAAAACAATAATATTCCATTCTCACGCATGACGTTTTCATCTCTCTGTGGTGCATTTTATTCTGTTATTCCCGTTTTTCACTCTCTTCTCCCCACTTTCTCATCTCGCATAATTCTCATATTATGGTTGTGAATCCTCTTCCCTTTTGACACTTCTTGTTAATTAAAATTGTCTTATTTTTCTCAGAATTGAGAAAAAAAAGATCCAAACTTTCCCTTAGAGCTGACATTTTCCGAAAAAAACTGTGTCATTTTCTCCCTTCTCATATTTCTGTTACCTTAAACCAACCTGTCAGTACAAGAATAAAGTCTCCAATACAAAATTTGAAAAACAAAAGACGCAATGGGAATATCTTGGTAACAGGTGCAAGTCGAGTGGCTCGTAAAACTCTTCACATTTGCATAATCTAGCACGGGCCGTGTTTCCTGGTCCTAATCCGTCTGAAGAATTCGACACCTCCCGAATCATCACCACCTGATACTGTTTACTCATTAAGGCGTGAAATGAGAAGATATGGAGGAATTTAGTGGTGTCAGCTGCTTATTGTTTGAATTATGCAGCAAAAATGAAGCTGTGAGGGAATTCTGATCTACAAATGTGGGTTTCCATAAAACACTTGTTATGGGGTTTATCGAAAAAAAAATCTAATCGGGAGAATGAAATTCAGATCTTCAAAGTTTCATGAATACGTATTTATGATTATTCTTTTCACAAGTTTTGGTTCTATGCCGTACCCAAGTTTATTGGTTCCAAAAATAAATTCATGCACATAACCACCTTTCCAATATCTCTTGTCGACTTCCTTTTTTGAGTTGCAATAAAACCTGCACTTTCTCCCATGTTTTTTCTCATTACCTAAAAAGTGAGCTGCCAATCTAAAAAATGGCGGTGCCAGCCACCGGCGCCACCCCAGAGAAACAATTCAATTTACTTTGATAAATTTCTCGAGTGCACCACCACTTCCGTACGTTTTTTTACGATTGGTCTGACAAGAAGGGGTTATCCTGAGTAGCTTTTCGTGTTGTAGCCCCAGAGTATTCCCGGTTGAATTGCGACGGTCCGAAACCAAAATGACAAATGGGCGAGTGAGCCGTCGTTACTGAACGACATGTCAGCGAGGCAAAAAAGAAAAGAATTATGCGCGGGGGTCTTCACTCTTTTCTTCAAACTTTCGATCAACACCCCACTACTTCTTTGTGATGGATATTGAAAATGTGCCCTCAGGGACGTGGTGTGTGGTATGGAATCGAGAATCAAGAAGTTTTTTTTTTCATTTTCTTGTAATCAGGGAACATCACTAGAAGTATTTATTAAGAAAAAATCGAACCGAATTATTTCGAGATGTAGTGGCGGTCCGGATTTCTTGCAGGAGATCTCGATTGTTTTTTGGCAGTATTGGTTTCAAAACAAATATCAAACTCGAGGAAATAGTCAGGTCTATTATCAGCGATATACTTGTACATGAAGTATACACAACGTTCGGTGTCACATTTACGGATTTCTGGGCCTATTTCTTGTGCATCGTACTTTGGAAGATACTGATCCGCACAATGTGCAGCCCAATCTCGGATGAACTGTGCCTGGAATACAGAGAGATTAAAAACATTGTTTCTACAGTGAAAAGTAGGATGACTATAAATTTAGAATATTATATAAAGTTTATAAATATAAATATATGATCACGCAAAAATGTGAAGTTCAGTTACATAAATTTTCAAAGTTATCAATCATTTTCTCTTTTTTCTCAATTGATATATTTCTTCTAATTTTTTAATTAAAAAATTGTTCAAAACATTCCAAAATGGTTTGATGACATGTGATCAAAAACCTTCTCTTTGAGAATGCTTTTTGATGTTCAAATGTGGCTACAAAAACTATACCTTCTTGAAAATAGAAATACACGTCAAAATCGAAACATTTTTACTATGCCGAATTCTCTACCCCAATTTTTTTGTCAAATTTGTAAATAATGTGTTCATATAAGTTTCCTTCCTATTTTAGAATCGAAAAATTTCGCGGTACAGCTCAAAATCTGAATCCAAAATTCCACGTAACTTACATGTCGATAATCCTCATACAAAGCGGGATGACAATATGCAGCCACTAATGAGAATATGAATATTTGTAGGAAATACATTTTTGCATAACCTGTAATGGTCATCTTTTTTGACAAGTAACAACACTACCAAACGTAATCGAATCTCGAAACGAAATTGGAAAGGAAAAGTAAGAGTAACCCGAGTATAGACTGAGTGAAATCAATCATTCACAAAAGAACGACAAAAAGTGACAGCTGAACGGTTTGACGCGGCATGCCAACCCAAGATTTCAGATGTCAAAATGAAAAAGGAAGGCGGACGGACAAGGAAAAGAGAAGAAAGTTGTCTATTTTTTTTGCTTTTCTCGATGTGAGAAAGGACAGGTGGGTAATTATCTCGAAGAAAAATCTAATACATATGTACCATCTAAAAAGCGAGTCCTCTTCCCAAAGAGAGGTGTTGTTTTGTTTAGTGTTGTGTCGTTTTGGAACAGAAAAAGAAGAAAAAAAGAATAACGTGTTTCTGACTTTCAGGTAATTTACTCACCTAACTTTAGAAAACAAAACTAAACTTTCTCAAAAATTATACAGGTGGACAAGAAAGAAGTGAGTATGGCCACTAAATGGGGTTTTGTTACACTTCGACATTCACAGTAGGAAACAAAAATTCTTCTCCATTCTGCCTTACCTTTTTTATCACATTTTTGTGGTATCACGCTATCACGGTTGTCTTCTCGAATAAACGGTTTTGTGTGATGATCTTGAACAGGGTTGAAACAAAAAAAGAAGTGAACTGGTTAACGTTATTGTTACTTTTTTTTTGTTAGACATTAATGTGACCAAAAATGGCTGAAGATCAAAAATGTATGATGAACAAAACAGTGCAAAACTGCTGAAACGTATGAAACTCTTCTCAGAATTTCAGAAGGAACGCCTCTAATTTTTTAATTATATATTATCCTTCCAGATTTTAAGAACACAGTAATACATCTTGTCTAACAATATCATCAAAACCTGAAAAATTGTTCATAGTGATTCTATTCTGAAAAAATTGTTTCCCTGGTATATTTCGGTGTTGTTCAGATGATTTCATTTCAGATTTGTATTGGTATGGACTCTGAATCATCACAGCTTCTTCTTCGTTTTTCCTACTTTTCCGCTCCTTTTTTCTTCCCTCTTCCTTTTGACTTCTGAAATAAAAAAATGCTTTGAAAAACAATCGGAGTATTGTCTTCCGTGATGATGATTCATTTATCAAAAACTCTCGAAAACGCGCCGCCTAACCGTAACACAAAACTTGCTTCCATTTGGTTTTTTTGGCAGTCAACATCATGTTGAACTGCCATGAACTCCGGATGCTTATTATATTCCAAGTGGCCATGGTGTTCATGGTCCAGAATGTCTTTCAAATATATTCCACTTTTGGACAGCAACTCAAACCTACAGACGAGTACATAATTGATGCACAGACTCATTCAAAAGACGGACTGTATCATTTTGTAAGTTTTATCAAACATTTTCAATGGGGAGTCGGGTATTCCAAAACAATAATTGTTGGTAAATGAATCGAGTTACAGTTTTGTAGAAAAAAAAACCTGTTTGAAGGAAGGTGGGAAATAGTTTCGAAAACACCTGCGAACTATGTAAAGTGGAATCAGGGACTCCTGGAGCTCCATTTCATTCTGAAATCCGGCTCTCCTTCCAGCCATACTAAAAAAATTCCAGGCTCAACATTCTAATTTCTACTCTACCCATGCTCAATGGTTAACCGACGGAACTGATGTTTCTGTAATTTGGTGGGAAAATGTAATCGTAATTCAACAAGTTGGAATATTCGTTGGCTCCATTCTATTCGGTTACGTTTCTGATCACGTTGGAAGAAAGACAGTTTGCCAGTACAGTTTGTTCCTGTCCTCTGCTATTTTACTGGTAGAAGGATTCCTCACATCGACCATCCCAATTGCAATTTGCCGGTTTATTATTGGAACTCAAACTGGAGCAATCATTGTTGTCTCCTGGAGTCTGACCACTGAACTCATCTCACCTAGAACTAGGTTCTTAGCGAGAGCTTTTGCCAATTGGGTATATAATGTAGGATAACTTCAGGCAAAACTAATTGAAAATTACAGCCCACCGGGAAATTTATACTTGCCTTAATTTGTTTCGTTTCTCAAAACTGGAGAATATCTCTTCATGTTTGTGCTGCATTCACATTTTTCGGAGCATTGCTATACATCCTTTTTGTTCCAGAAAGTCCGACTTATCTTCAGTGTCACGTAACAAAACTGAGAAAAATTCACATCTTAAACCTGAATTCCAGGGTCAAAGAGAGAGAGCTCATAACATTGTGGAAGATGTTTTCCGGAAATCGGGTGGGGAATGTATTATTACACTTCCAAACGGCATTAGGTCGAAGCCGTTAACATTGAAACAGATTTGGAGAAAAGAAAAATATAGAAATGTTATAATCTTGTTTGGAGCAATCTGGATCATGACGAACTTCACTGCAACAATGCTGGATTTTTCGGAAGTTATCATCTTCAAGAATAACTTGATTTACAGTCAAATGCTATTGGCCGGTGTTCCAGCGCTTTGCAAAATCGTAAGCTCGAAAAATTTTCCATCGCATTGTGTTGAATAAAAAAAAACAAGAAAAAAATTCAAAAAAAAAATTCATAATATACCGAACTTATAGCTTCTCGGTCTCATTGAAATCTATTTGGGAATCATAAGCCGACGTAATCTTCACCTTGTCTCCCTCTTCATCAACGGGATCTCAATGTGTGCATCAGGTCTTCTCATTGTATTCGGTCTTCATAAATCTCATCCTACTCTCTACGTGATTGTCTTTTTGATCGGTTACTCTTCTATTGAATTCATCTGGGACGCTTGTTACCTGTAAGTTCAGCTTTCAAAAGAAGAAAAATTAAAAAAAAAAGCAAAAAGGAACTGAAGAGAGTGGGATTCGAACCCACGCCCCCGAAGGGACTGGTGCCTTAAACCAGCGCCTTGGACCGCTCGGCCATCTCTCCACATTTTGGACGGTGGGCTGTGTCAAATAAATAGAAGGAACTGGGCGCACGTGAGGGAGAGGCAGAGAGACAAATGGCAGCGGCGCGGCAAAAGAAGAGAATAGAGTGCCGAGTGGAGTACTGCTAGAGAAAGAAATCAAACTGTTAGAAAAAATATATGCTTGTTGGTTTTAGGTGTGTGGTGGAGCAAGTGCCAACGGAAGTACGTGGAACAATCAGTGGAGCATGTTCATTTTTGTCAAGGCTCTCTGGAATTGTAGCTTCCAAAATGGTTAGTGCCAATTGTTGAGTCATATTCATTACTTCACTTTTTTCAGACAATTGTGAAGCAACAATGGGAACCAGCTCCACTTTTTATCGCTTTTGGAGCCGCTATCATTCATTTTCTCATCGCATATTTTTTTTTGAATGAGAGCAAAGACGCCAATTTGGGAGAGGTATTCCGGTTCGTTTAATCAACAAATTAAGATAAAAATATACAGATTGGATTCACTCTTCGAAGAATCAGCCAGAAAGTTTCACAGAAAATCAATCAGATCCGTAACATGACGAAAAAGGAAAAAAGACCATCTGAAGCTACGATTCCACCTGTTGTCGTTATTGAAAGGTCGGACCCAGGAAATCCAGTACTCACTACTATTGACCTAGATGAGAAATAATAACTTTTCAATTCTTTCTGACTTTTTTTTACAACTCAACTTAATCAAAACATTTTTCATATAAGTTATCTGTAAAGTTTGAGAACTTGCAAGCAATTATGAATAAATCTTATAATTTGTTACAACTATGACTTTCGCAAAGGAAAACGGAGATGCTGTCTATCAAAGGAAGAAACTCCAATTTCAATTAGAATCCCCATTTATTTCAGTTTTTTTTTGTGTACAGCTCATTGCTTCACTGTTTTGGTGCAACCTGAACACAGAAAAAGCACAGTAACAGTGATCATGGAACTACTTTCTCTATGAATTCAGACATTGAATTTCACTTATTGTTATTTCTGAAATAGAGTTCCTCTCAGATCAAAGCTTTCTTTTGACAGTGATTCTCTCCCCACAGATCTCCAGAAAAAGTGTTATCTTCCAAATGAGCTTCTTTTTCGATTGGATTACGATCAATAATACTCATAAAAGTTTTACAGTAGCAGCAGTAACTCAATAAACACTCCTTCTTGTTTATTCTTCCTTTTTCCCTTACCTGGATCTCTGCTAAACAAGTGAAACAGTTGAAAACGTGGATTCCTTATTTCTTTTTCCTAACGTTTCAGTGTCTCATAAGCTTCGCACTCTTTGTTCACTTCCCGCCAAACATTGATTTGACCCGATGGACCTCTGCTTACACTGGTAATGTTCTTTTGTATTACTAATTTTCCTTTGTCGGTGAATGCATATCAACATCACATCTCAAGCTCGTTGAAAGAGGAGCGAAGAGAATGCGGCGGTTGGAATCTTAAGAATCTTGTAGAATAGGATTCAAACAGATCCCTGCTCTGCGTTTCCAAATCGAACCTTGTTTTTGAATATCCGATGAAAATTCATGTTTAGTTTGAATCAAGCACGTCTGAATGAAGACCTTAACTCCCTGTGACTGTCAGCTCGCTTTCAAAACACTAGAAAATGGCACAACCTTTTGAAATAGAAAATACTCGAGAACCAATAAAGTCTTGCCATTAAAAACATCACTAGATAGTTACTCGAATCAAGCACTTTCATATTGGACATGTCTGTTTTGCCTTCAGTCCTCCTTTTAGTATAATTTTTTTTTGAAAAGTTCTTGAAGCGAGTCATAAGAATGAACAGAAATGAAACTTTGTGACTTCAGAAAAAATTGAAATTTGAAATTTAGAACACGCGATCCAACGTGGAAAACAGGAGAGACGAAGATTAAAGGCGCGCGCCGGGTCTCGCCACAAAGCGCCTTCCAACTGCGTCTCTCCGGTTTTCCACGTTGAATCGCGTGTTCTTAATTTTGAAATTCAATTTTTACTACCGTCCACTTTTTTGACACCAAGCATCTCCTCACCCATCCTTTGTCTGACAGGAATGTTTGATCGCTGTATCAAGCAAATATCATTTTTTTAGAAGTGAAAGCTCAATTGTGTTCAAGGAGTGCTTGCTTCACCACCATAATTTATGTCATGTCGTATTCTTTTTTATTGAGTAGCACCCAAATCGGATCGAATTGATGGAACACTGTTGTTAAAAACACCTTCTTCTTATTAAATTCTAATTTTCTAATAGCTTCGAAACACACGCGGGTTACACGGAATAACACTTGCTCTCTGAAGAGTTTCTCTCTACTTCTCGTTTTGCTCTAATCCTTTTTTCACTCGGCTTTGCACTATTTCGCTCATTTGCATATCTTTTTGTCTCCAACCGACGCTGTGCTCTCGAAGTAAATCATGTGTTCTTTAGCGATTTACTCTACTTTTTTAGAGAAAAAGATACGTGCATCTTACTTTTTTCATTGTTTATGTTTCAACGCAGTACCTTCATAGGTGCATAGAATCCGCATTGAGGAGAAAATGCACAAATTCATAAAGGAATGAATCACCGTTTCGAAAACTATTTTCTGATTGATTTCTGATTCTGACGTGTGAAGAAGAATTGAGAATTTTTTGTGGAATTTTCGGCTTCTAGAATTTTGTGAGTTTGTGAAACCTCTTCATTTTGTTTTACGACGTTTTCCCATAAAAAAAATTCAGTGAAAAACTCTAATGCATAAGAATGGGTTAAAATTTTGTGAATTTGAGTTCTTATCGCGTGAATCAATATGCGAGTTTCTATTAGAAATTGTAAATTTGGAATGTTTGACCGTTTTCTGACTTGAATGAATTTATTTCGAAAAAATGAGACTTTTAATTTCAGCTACTCATTATATATAACTGTCACTTTGCGCCATGGATGACCCACCGCCAGATACACCAGAAATATCAAAAAAGAAAATTCCAATTAGCAAAAACGCTATTTCTGAGGACACCGAAAAACCATCAGAGACTGATGATATAACCAATGAAAATGAAACTGACCCAGATGAACTTTCCATAGTTGAGAATGGAACGAAAGCTGAAAATATTGAAGAAGAAATCAGAAAACTAACACTCACGGCCAATGGAACCATTGATGACATGCAGAGGTGAGGAGAAAATTTCAACTTTTGAAAGCTTATGGAGGAACTGTTCATTCAAAAAAAAAACTTTCAACGATAAGCAAACAAACAAATAACCACGTTAAATGGAAATATAAGATAGATTTTGTTTGGTTTATCAGTTGAATCAGAAATTCATTCCTCAGATATTTTGCACAAGTTATATCTTTTCAGCTCTTCAAAGAAAGTAGAGACAGTGTTTGAGTAACAGTAAATTTCAAAAGACTATGATGAGAATCAAATTATCTTGACGAATTTCGTTCAAACTCATAATTTGCTAACTTTCAGAACAATTCCAATCCGTGTCTGTTCACTCGAACATGACCATTATTTCAATGATCATGATGACTGTCCCGTATCAACTTACAGGGATCTTAAAGAAGATGATCCGCCTGGAGCTCAATATTTTTTTGTTTCTAATAGAGACGCAAAACTAATGTTCAATAAACTCCGTGATGCTCGAACACCTGAAAAGAAGACTGAAGTTTTGGAAAAATATTACAAAAGATTCCAGTTTTACGTGAGTGTTTTCCTTCTCTCTGAAGCATGCTGCGTCTAAAAAATGAAACCTTCGAAAGTTGAGAAACCATTCAAAGAATTTTTCAGTCACGATCGGATTCCCTTATTTTACTTCGTGGATTTCTTCACCGAACAGAAGAAAGTAATGATCCTGCGCTTTTTTCGTTCCTTCCTCTCGAAGTAATTGAAACTATCAAAATTGCGTTGAATCGTGAAAAAAAGCTCACTTCACAAAACAAAGGTTTGCTAATCAAATTAATTTTTTGCTTTTTATGCAATCTTTGTAGCACTAATTGAGAAGTATGAGCAATTAATGAAATCGTCTGGAATCAATATCGTACCGATGATCAGTTTAGTTGCTGTCGAAGCAATCGCTGATAAATTCAATGTTAATAAAAATTTGATTCGGGTTAGTTCATTGTTTGTACTTTATGCACGTGCATATTTTTAGATCATCCGAGATTTTTCATACAACACACACTCACAAATACTTGATATGTCGGGACGACGTCTTTCATACCCGAAAGATCTCCAAATCTGGTTGTTCGAGAGATTTTTTAGCCGTCTTAAATCAGTTGAAGGAAGAGTAAATATTGATGATCTCAGAATGAATGCTCTCAACCTGATGGAAATTCATATGGAAACAAATTATGTAAGATTTTTTCTTACAAGGGACCTAATTTTCCTCAGCTCTTGGGAATTTTCTAAAAATTTGCGGGCGGGTACATTTTGGCCCCCTGAAGCCAAAAATCATAACGAGAAGTCCCACAAATCCCGAAAATCGGGGTAAATTCTCATTTTCCGTGTTTTTCAGTACAGTTTTTGAGGGAAATCTCAATATAAGTACGGTAAACGGTGTTCAAATTCCGTTTCGAATGAACTACAACCATTTTCCATCATTTCAAACAATTTCCGACACTTTTTGGAAAAAAAATTTTTTTTCGGAAAATTTTTGCTTGATATGGTCCCCCCTGTTCATCCGAAAAAAATTGGAAAAAAGTGAATTTTTTCAGAATCTTTTCAAAATTTAATCACGTTATTCTGGCATATCTGAGATGTCGCAGTTCAAATTTCACGTGCCACAAACCATTTTGAAGGGAGTTACAGCGATTTTTCCAAAAATTTGAAAAAATCCGGTTTTCGAAGAATTTTCAAAAACTTGATCTAATATTGACAGGAACTCGAAAATTCGAGTTTTTATGTTCATACAAGTTGAGAAAAGGTATGTAGACTAGGAATGACGTCAAATTTAGAGTTTCGAAAATTTTTTCCAGAATTTTTTGACCAAAAAAAATAAAATTTTTATTTTCGAGTTGTGGGAGTTCTAAGTGAAATTTTCGTTCTCAGGGGGTCTAAATTAGTGTTTTGGCAAATTTTCAGAAAATTCCCAAGAGCTGAGGAAAATTAGGTCCCTTGTTAAGCAATTACCAGCTCCTGTAGGAGTCTGTCAAATTCTATGGACAACCGAGGCCGTGGACGCGGGCTTTTTTTTCGAAAGTTATGAATTCTAACCAAAAATGCTTTTCTCTGGGGGCTTTCACCCCAAAAATTCTGAAAACTGGATGTTATTTTTTCAAAAAGTTTCACTATCTCTGTTCGGATCTCAAAGGAAGCATATGTTAAGATTCTTTGATATATTATGACACCAGTAGTTGACAGGATTTAACAAATTGTCGAAAACGATATATTAGGAAAACACAAACTTATATGTGCCTGAAGACCTAATGGGGTTATTCAGGGGTAGCAAAAAAAAATAAATTTTTCGCTTATTTTTCCTTATTCTGGGGGTAGCATAAAATTAATTCCTCGCTGGGTTTTTCTCTTTCATCTCTTCCTTTCCAACGAGACCTTTCACAGTAATTGCACGCACCTTTGAATTTTTTAAATTGCCGCTAATTTGTTTTCAAATCAGTGTGCAATTACTGTAAGAGGTCTCGTTGGAATGGAAGAGATAGTAGAGAAAAACCAAGCGAAAAATCAATTGTTTGCTACCCCCCAGAATAAGGAAAAATGAGCGAAAAATTATTTTTTGCTACCCCTGAATAACCCCATAAGAGATTGCAGAGTTGCAGTTAGGGTCATTTCCTTGCGACCGCAAAGTTTGTGATGGTGAAAAAACTCCTTTTCAGACCTTCTTCTACACGCTGGGCCGTCACAATTCTAATATGACTATACTCTGTGACAAAAATAATACGAAATATACAGCAGAATATGATTTTTATGAGTACAAATTCACGGATATAATACCCATGGAAACGTATTTCGATATATGCGAAACAAACAACATAACAATCTACAAAAACTTGGAGCTCTTGAAAGACTCCGAAACTGGGATCCAAGTTGATTTTGCCAGAACATTGCGCGATATCGCTTCCATCGAAAAATACATTCCAAAATGTTCCAAGTTGAGAAAGACCCTTTTCAAAAACTTGAAAAGTATGCATCCAGATACACCTGCGGAATATTGGCCAGTTCTTAAAGAAGAATTTCTGGATAAATGGGAAAAAGTAAGAGTAATCATTTCTGAATGCTACTTAACTATCACAATTGTACTTTTAGTTAAATCCGTTGCCTCCAACTGTATCAAATATTTCCGACAAGATTGAAACAATAACGAACTTTACATCATATGGTTACGAAAATTTCTCAAAAGTGACAGTAATGAAAATTTTGTCACATCAATGTGAGCGTTTCCATTTTTTGAACAATTCCAATTAAGTGAATTTTCAGGGAAAATTGCTGTCAATCATTACTCAACATTACTGGACGCATGGAAACAATCAATTCGTAACCCAAGAAAATTCATCCTGAATAAAATTGACGTCGCCCGACCAAAGGTAATTCTAATAAAGTACTAAAACAAAACACTGAAAATAAGTAAAAATGAGACCACCGTTTTTTAATTTCAGTCTAGGAAATCACCAGAAAACATTCTTTTTGTGTAGGCTGGAGGTCAATTTCATCAATTTTTTTATTCTCACCCACGTTTTTTTCAGACGATTTTCTTTGTTACTGATCCTGCTGAACTCTTCGGGCCTCAGATTGAATGCGAAGGTGAACGTGTTGCCGGAAACATCGAGAAGTTACCAGACACAGATGATGGAACCAATGACACCAATAAAAACATGCCGAGGTGAGAAACATTTTCGAAGTTTCAGAGGTTGTTTGGAGAATTTTTAAATAAAGAGGACAAAAAGAAAATATAGATGTCCAGTTAGATTAAAAAGGATAAAATTTTGAAAATTTTAGTATGCGGTTAAAACTCTGAATTTCAAAAAATGAATTCTAAAATGAAGAAATAATAACACTTTTCTTTCAGCACTTCTGAGAAAAGAGTGGTGAAAAGAGGAGGCCGTCGTCCTCGCCGCGATTTGCCTCAGGAAGTGCAATTGAAGTACTCAAAGTTTTTGAGGTGAGCGACGTTTTGAATCAAAAAAAAATTTCAATTTCTGACTTTTGATTTTGAAGTAATGATTAGCAAAAGCAACGGAGAAATTTTAAGGGACAAGGATTCCGCTACACCCCCTTCACAAGAACAGCAAGAACGAAATAAAAACGCAAGAAAGAGAGCATTGAGAGCACTGGAAGAAGAAAACGCCGCGAAAAACTGAATTACTTATGAAACCTCAGTCCATGTAGCCATATCGTGCACGGAAATTCATCAAAATTCGTTTTTTATCAATACCGCACATTTAATCAGTTGAACTACTGCACTTTTCATCATTTTCTTCTAACTTTGTCCCCGTTACAACTTTTTCAAAACATTTCTTCCTCTCATTATAACTCATTTGAATCCAAAACGTTTGTTGTCGCTCTTTTCCTCCTTTTCGGTTGATTGAAGTCCCCCATTGACTTTTTTTCTGTGTTGAATATATAGCATTTTCTTACATTTTGTTCTATGTTCAACTTTCTGGTTCTCTATTTCTTTCGGTTATAATTTGAAATATTACTCTTCCCATCATTTTTTGAAAGTTGTCCACCCGTTACAAGCTTCTTAAGACATTTCCTTCTCTCTGCTTATATCTCATTTACAGATTTTTGTTCAGTTTACAATCTTATCCTATGTTTTGGTGATTGCTAATCTTTTTTGTGAATTTTTTAGTGGTTTTCTTTTGTTTGCTGTCTTATTTTTTGGCTATTACCCAAATTTTGATTCAATTACTGATCAATATTCGCTGAATCATGTTACTGAATTGAATCCACTTCAATAAGCTGCGAAAAATGCATGCTTTCTGGGTTCAAATACACTTTTCAACGAAAGTTTACAAACCGAGAAACTCTAATGAGAGTCATCCTTCTTATCAAAAACAGATGTTCTCGCTTATCTCCCCATGTACTAATATATTGACTCAACATGTGTTACTTCTCTTTTTTCGAACTTTTTCGTTTTCTTCTGTTGCGAAATTTCCATAACTACACCTCTCATTTACATTTTCTGAAGATAACCAATTCGATTGCTCAGTCTAAAATGTTTACTCCTATTACCCCCTCTCATTCCCACTCCTCTATATACTCTTTCTCTTTTCTTCACACCCCTCTGTGTTATTCTGGTTGTCTGTGTTTCCATTTTCGATACATTTCTCATTTACCTGTTCATGATTCGTTTTTTTTCCTATTTATAAACTGAACAGATTTCTAAAATTTGTGTTTCTATTGAATAAAAACATTTTCAGACAACACAATGCCGAGCAAAAATTGTGCAAAGAACCTTCATTCCTGTCAATGGGAGAGAGATGTGAGTTCAGAAAGTGTAATAATGATGAAAAATGTGTTCAAAATTGCAGATCTTTCTCATATTATTCATTCTTCTCGGTCTTTTCAACATTGCACAAGTCGTGTACATGTATAGAGCTAAAATCTACCGACTTCTTCGTCGCGGCGCCAATCAAATTCCAGATGAAGATGATGAGCCAATTATCGGTATCAGAGATTAATACCATGTGAGTTTCAATCTAATTTGGTTGGAAAATTTTCATTTCTTTTGAAACTGAAATTTGGAATGCTGTGGAAAGTGAATTGATTTGATGAAAACAAAAACCAAACGTTAAAGAACATTTTTTTGAAAAAAATATAACTGGTGGGGTTTGGAAAATTCGAGCTTATTTTTTCTCAGAGTTTCTCAAGAGTTTTGAAGCAGATGAATACTCAGAATCAGAAACAATGATGTTAATTTTAGTTGAAATTTTTGTTTATATCGCCTCTCGAATTGAATCAAAAATGTTTATTTTTCAGGAACACCTGGAACTCAATTCAAACACTCTTTGAACGTCATCTCATAATTCTAAAGGTCATCATCTCCTTAATCTCCTCAATTTTTTCTCGTCCATCTCTTCAATTTGTCAAATTTTTGATTTTTAACAACGCAAAATATGTTCTCACCCTGTGATACTTTTTCTCTCATCATGATGACGTAACTAATAAAATTAACTGATAACTTCTGCCGATTCTTTTGACATGCTTCTGCCAATTCGAACAACGAGTCTCATGTCAAAGGCACACAGGTCAATCCGTAGGTGGTTGAACAGGAATTCAGGGCGGTTTTGATTGTCCATCGCATTAAGAACAATGAGCCCGAAATTGTAAATAATATCGACACGAGTTCTATTCTGTGCAGCCAACCAAACCACAATGTCTTCAATAGAAAAAATTCTAGATTTTCGTATTTTTCATTTCTGGAAAACAAACTTATTGGAAATTTTGGAGTCCTAAATTTGAAAATGTTTTATTAATTGCACTGTTCTACACACTATTATTGATAAGGCTTGACCATCCAATTGTAAGTTTTACGATTGCTTTTATCAACCAAAAGTGGCATCCGTGTTTTAACTTCTACGAGAATAACTATACAAGAAACCATACTAATTTTTTGAACTGGAAGCCATTTTTCTTGATTTTTAATGTTTGTTTACACGAGAATGGTCAGAACATTTGTTCACTTTCGGAGGCTCAAAAATTGTTGTAACTATTCCAATTTTTTTTTACAAAAATCACCTACCACGTGTGAGCTCCATTGTCACATTCAATCCGTTTGATGACATGCAAGAAAAAAAAACTTGTCCCGCATTGTCCTGCAGGATGAAATGATATCATCATAAACGTTTGATTTCGAGTCATTGCGCGACGAAGCTTTTGAGAAAACACCTCCACCTAGAGAAAGGCAGGAGGCAAGAGATTATTTACGTAGGGAGAGCATCGACTCCGCCCGATTATGACCTGTCTCTGATGCGGACTGCTCCGCTATTGCAAGCATGATAATTTGATCAAACTGGTTGGTACCTGATCTGTAGACGTGGGAGGTTGAGAAAATTTCAAATATTTATATGATGAATTTCCAAGAAAAATGAGCTGTGTTGAACATGTTCCCTGGTGTAAAATTAACTTCTCGGCGATGATATATTCATATAAATTTTGATGTTTTGATATATTTCTGCAAAACTGAAGATTTAAATTACCCTTAAGAATGCAATTTTCAAAAGAGACGCCTTAACGAAAATTGTGAAAATAATGTTTTTGAGAATTAACAAAATTGAATTGCCATCGAAAGTTTTCGGATAGTTGTTCATCAGAAATAAAACCAAGAATTGAAAAAATGTATTCTAAATACACCTGTCAACAAAAAAACAAAACAACATAATGAACAAATCTGAATAGTGAGCAGACATCGGTCAAAAGCTGATAAGAATTTGTAATGACGTTAGTTTGAATTATAATTAGAACAAAATTTATATTTTTGGAATAACCTATTTTATATAACTAATTTCAACGCCTACCTAAATTCCTTTCTAACCAGATTAGTGTTAAAAGAGAAGGAAAATTGACATCGATACCAAAAAAGTGGCAGAAAGTCAATAGGAAAGCATTGTAAGTCAACTGAAAATGTGTACTATAGTGATTCCTGGCTTCCTATTTTCGTTTTGGTCAGAACCATCTCTTATCATTTGTTATTGCCTATACTACACAGCTCGTCTTCCTTTTTTCTCACATTGATTTTATTCCCCCAACCCCGTTTATGTTTTTTCGAGGATCCTATTTTTTCATTCAACTAAAAAGTGATGGGGGGAGGCTTTACAAATCTTCCAAGTATAATCCTGGCGTCTGATAAATATTTTGTCATGACACCCTCCAAAGCAACCATACAAATATCTTCTTCTTTCTCTTCCTCTTTCTTCTTTTTATTCATTTTGTTCAATTTTATAATTTTGAATTTCACACGTCTAATTGCTGATTTTCATAGTGTTCCAGCTGTCTATTTCCTTGGAGAAACCCCTTTTAGAACTTTGGACCTGAAACATTCATCGAACTTCATTCATACACCTTAACACTTTCTCATAAAGCGGGGGATCCCCTTCTTCTCTAATTCTTCTAATCCGTACACTATCTCGTATGTTGCACATCCTTTCTTATCAAGTTTTGTCTGGTTTTGATAAGGAGAAATTGGATGTGCAGGGTTTTTTCGGCACTGCAATATCCTCCCCCTCAAGAAAAAACATTTTGAATTTTTGAAGATAAAAAGCTTTTAAAAGAGCAAAAACCATATTCCAAGAGGATTTCAGTTTAACAGCATGATGCATTATTTTTAAGCTTGATGCTTTTAAAAGTATTGAATGAAAATTCAAAGCTTGGTGATATTGTAGTTAGAACACATTCAAATGAACTTTTTTCGTGTACCGATTTCCAAATTTCATGAATGTCTCTAATTTCTCTTGATTTCTCAGAATTCTTTATTATTTACTTCATAATTCCACAATTTTCAAAAAATAACTTCTTTCTCGAACCATTTTTTGTTTCGTTTTGCTGCCCCTATTATTCTGAACCTAAGTCTGTCAAACTATTATTATTATTATTTTTATTTGCCAATACGCGGAATACCTCATTCTCACAAAACATTGAAATCTAATTTCCCGTCGGGAGGATCATTATTACTATTTTCTAGACGATGATATTTCCCGTATTTGTTTTTTATTCCGACTACAAAGCTTCTATACTGATATCCGTCAATTGTTTTTCATTCTTGTGAATATCGTCGATGTGCTCCTTTCTTCTTGCCAACTCCTCCTTCTCTTTCCTTTCTTGATTTTCTGTTCTGTAGTAAGTCGGTATTTAAAATCAAGGTATGAGTCATGGTAGGTCAATTCGTACTTTGTGGGTTTTTCTTGGTTATGCAATGACCTTTATACAAACATGACGCATTCTATTTAAAAACTTCACGTCCAATACCTTAGACGGTTTTTTTTCAGCAGAAAAAGTCATTTCCTAAATTTATTCTAAAAAGTTGATACCGGGTTTGCACTGATTTTTCAATTTTACAGCTTGCAAACCAACCTCACCCCCTATAGTTTTCATCTTCTTATTGTTTTCTCTCGTCCCCCAAACCCCTCTTTTTGCGAACACGAGATGTGTTCCCTTTTTATTATACTTTCATTTCCTTTCTTTCAGTTTTTCACTTTTTCTGGTCATACGGTTTTGCTTGTTTGCTTTTTGTCCGTTTTTTTTCAATTTCATTTCTATATGCGTTGAATTCTAGGTCATTCTGGATACTTTCGGATTGTTACCCCATCGAAACAAAAGAGGTTAGAGCAAGACAGGTCAGTTATTTCTCCAATTAAACTGGAATATTCAGCTCTAAATTGAGATACTTTGAATTGGTGCTTGATAGATACTGTATTTTACTTCCTGGTTTCAAACTAGATGGCTCAAAACTATCGCGTGCAACATACGTCGCGAATTCACAGTTATCATCAGAATCTCTTTTTTTTTGTTTTTTTTTCCTAATGTTTCGAGTTTTTTATTGAGCTCTTTGTTATTTGATGTTTCCAACTCACCAAAGCTGAAAACTCTATTTTGAAAACTTTGTTTTCACCGGCACCAGAAACGTTGTTTTTTTTAATTCGTTTTAAACTGATCCTGCTCTTACGGTTTCCGAAATTTTGATGTGCTAACTTCGGCACACTGGATATCCGTTAGGGCATATTGGAAATTGATCCGTATAATTCTGAAGATTGTCATGGATTGTATGGATCCACACCCAGATGGTTTTCTTAGGTTGTCCGCTGATTACGTACTTTGTTGATAGTACGTGTTCCTCGAAAACTTTTGTCCCGTTGTTTTCCAAAAAATTCCCCTTGGCATCAGTACCTATTCCTTCAGGAATTACTTGCCCTAATTCCTTCAGTAATTTCGAAAAACTCAAGTGGCAACATCTGGTAATCCGTGTAACAGTGACCTTTCGAGCTTGAAAATGTTGATATCTACTTATTTACGGTCTTAGAGAACCCAGCTGCCGAAACATGTGGAAGTAAAGTGTTCCTCTTTGACATTACCTCTTTTTAAAGAGGTGTTTACCAAAGAAGGAAGTTCAAAGGCCAGGCAGGCACCGCTCGTTGAATCTCATGTCTGGTGACGTTTTGAAACCAAAGACTGTTGGCTTTTCAGATATCTTGACAATACATTTGAATAGACCATTCAAGTTTCAAGAAAAAATTTTTGGCTAAAAATACATAGAATTTGAAAAGAGAATTTTGAAGATTAAAGTTTACACAAGGATCTTGGTTGCAACTTACAGCCAATTAAGCAACAGGTACGGAAGTATTTATTCCTGCTACACAAACTACTTTTTAAAAAATTGAAGTTTATCCTGAAGTTCTCAGTGGATCAGTATCGGGATTCGCGTTGATCTTTCAAAGTAGTCATGATTCTTTCGATTCATGATCTACCACAGCTTCCGTCAATAGTGGGAATACTCTTTCTACTTTCGAACATTTTCGAAACTTTAGGATTGCCGAAAACTCATTGTGGATCATTACAATTCTTAATTGATATGTACTTTTCGCAAAATATGTGCAGAGCGACGGGACGTAGACTGATTCGAATATATGGGATTGAAATTGCAAGTTTTAGAATAGGGATTCTTGATGAACTAACTTGGGCAAATATGGAATCTGCAAGAAAACAAATCCTGTGATTATCAAGTAGTCAGGACGGCGAAGTATGATGTTGCTATAACCGACATCTCTTGTATTCCAGTGTTTTCTTGAAGTTGCTATTTCTGGTTATTCGACTTTTGAGAGCCTTGCTAGTGTGAATTCCGTTACCAGGAAAATTTCCATCCGATTGCTTGCATTTTTCACATATTGTTTGATGCCAACATAATTTCAATGATACCAAAAGATCTCCGTCATTCCTCAAGAGACATCTGTCGAAAGCTATTGTCCAAAGAGAGACACTTGGTACCTGGTACTCTTGTTGCCATTTAACTTTGAAGAATGTGTTAATCACTATCAATTGCTTACTGGGCTACTTAAGATTCCTTCATTCATTTTATCACTCTTGCGTACCAGTCACATAGTATGCACACCCTTAAAAGACGTGCAAAGCACCATCTTTATTATCCCTACGATATTTAAATAAGGAATGGCTCAACCGACCAATTTAGAAGGGAGTCTTTGTTCGTTAATGTCATCAGTAAATTGTTACTCTATCGAATATAAGGACTTGTTCCATGGCTGGCAGAACCTTTACATTGAAGATAACTAGATCTAGTAACCTGCAACTCTTTTTTCGAGAGACACTACTGTTTCAATCATTGAATCTTGCCTTCCTCAACATGGAAAATTCAGAGTTACAGTACCGGCAAACAAATCAAAACATGTTTGTTGACATCGAAAAGTCGAAGTTTCGTGATTTGGCAGATATCGGAACAAAAAAGACTACATCAGCTTTGTTCGATTCATGTGGCAACACCTTTTCTGTCTGGACATTATTGTTAAAGAAACAAGCTACAAAGAATACAGGAAACTAAAACAGCTGCACAGTTTCAAAGAATCTACCATAGATGAAATTCAGGGACATCTCCAAGGATTACTTGAAACATCTCATGAATCGTTCTGAGTCTGTTGGAAACGAGTTCTCTATACTCAACCTCTCCGGAAGGTCTTTACGAAACTGCAATTAGTCCCATCCGAGCATAGCTCATTAACTGAATCGAAATTCGAATTTGAAAATTTTCGAAACGATTCGGAACAGAACTGTAAACATGTTTACGACGCTGTCAAATTTCGTAAATCCATAAAGCAGAATAGTATCTCATTAAAGTTGAACATGTACCGTACCATTCGGGAAACATGTTTTCATAAATGGAAATGTTGCGGTACAAGGCGCCATAGAGCAGGAGTTTGAAATTTCGGTCAAAACAGCTGTTTTGAATTTTCGAATTTCGGAAATAGAATCCGTATCTACATAAAGGTTGCAAGGATAGTAAAGGAGTGCTGGATCTGGATTGAAACCAAGAGGATGTTCTAGCAACATAGTATTGGGCAGATGACAAAATTTGAAATTGCGTATCCTAGTTTTGATAAAATGAAAAAATAAAGTTTGGGAATTGAAGTATTGTCTTTTTTCCAGTTGACGTCATTCCCAAAACTTTTCTCCATTGAATAGAACTGTAACTTTCCACGATTTGGTTGAAAACCATGTGTAACAGCTGCGTGACATTATATGAGTTTGAAAGAACCCATAAACATTCTCTCAAGATCATAAATTTACATACCGCCAAGATATTGGAGAAAGCGGCCGTACCAGTCTCAGAAAACATAACCCTCCTGTCATTAGTGCTAGGTACGATTTGTTTATGCAAAAAAATAACTGAAGGTTATTTGATGTGTCGGCTTTTGCAACATGTGTTCGCATATATTCAAGTACCTAAGCGTTCTTGGGTTTGTCTTGCAGACTTTTTTTTCGATAACAAAGTTTTTCTGAGGTGAGGAATAGGAACAGTTGATGAACGGAATCTCATAAGTCTTTCTATATTTTGGAAAAATTAAATATTGTTTTCTCATATTTCGTTTTTCTTTTCGTGAATTTTTCATCCCTTCACTGTACACTTGATTTTATCCTGATTGCCCTGATACATTTTACACTCTATCCACCTTTCCGCACCTGAACATTTCGGATGATTTCCGGTGCTTCTTGGCAAATTGAAACCAAAATTCAGGCCATTCCTCCCAATTTTTTCCACACAGACTTTTCGGAATCAAAACCAAAAAATTGAAACCAAAATTCAGGCCATTCCTCCCAATTTTTTCCTCACAGACTTTTCGGAATCACATGTTTCCGAACTATATGCAGCCACGTATTGTATATTTCTCTCATTTGTACACTCTCTCTTCAATTGAATATCTGTATTCAAATCTCATCGAGCACTAGGGCGGAGCCTCGAGAAAGTGATCGGGTCACGTATAGAAGGGTGATGGGGCGGAGCCACCGGGTCGTATAAATAGCTGACCCGGTATCTCAAAACCATCTCTCCTCTTTTCTCATTTTTTACTCTTTTGACATTGCCCACCCTTCTCTTTTCTGAACTCCTCGGCTTGGAATCTATGCAGATGATGCGACAATAAGAAGGAAGGACCGCGTTTAGAGATGAGTTTATTGCAGATGTGGGATCGAATCAAGAGAGTATGAACTAGTTTAACAAGTTAGGATACAACTGTGCGAGACGAGAATATTGGGTATTGAGAAAATCGACAATGTGCGCCCCATTCTGACCGTCAGAAAATAGCACACGTAATGTGAAGGGTCGCGTCGGTTGGCAATAGGGCGCACATTGTCGATTTTCTCAATGCCCAATAGATACTGTAAAAAAGAGATTGCATGGGTCTTTAATGAGAGAAATCTGAGACTATCAGGCAGCTTTTCGGACGTCTTATAATTTATTTTTGCTCAAATTCGAAACTGTTACATTTTTCAGTAAGATTGTCGGGTTACAAAAGAAGGATAAGAAGGGCGAAAAATGATAGTTCTAGAGAAAGTTCGCAATATATAAAGTCAGAACTAAGAGTTTGATGAACTGTGAAATGCCATATCATTGGAGAATTTCTGTCAGATTCGATCTCTCGTAAGGTACATTCACTTGATACAATAGCGGCTCGCATAGAAAAATTATAGCACAATGAAAAAAAACTAGACAAATGTTTGTATCATTTCGAAAGACTGCGTCCGACAGACATGCTTTTCTTAGGGTGTTGGTCGTCTATTAGAAGAAATACAATATGAAAAAGATAGCGAATTAAGAACAGACTAACACATTCCTCGGAACTTTTTTGAAGGATGTGTTGGACCTCCACCTAGGTTAGGTGACCTAGACTGTTCATCATATTTGTTTGACCACATTTAATCTGGAGGTCTTTGTGAATTCTGAAAATTTTGGCCAGCTGTCCGTAATTTTCTTCTCATCTCAAATTAACAAGTAGCTTCTAGTTCCAGCTGTGTTTTGCAACTTCATTGGGAAGCGCCGGAAACAAGATCTATCCAACTTTTCGTTGGGGTCATTAACTTTTCGAAGTCGTATTTTATGTTATTCGCTCAGCTATGTGACAACAGTCCCGCCATCTGATGAGATCTAGACAGCTTTATCTTTTAATGAATCAGAAGACAGACAAACAGACAAGTTAATTAGATAAGCTGCGTATCGTCTAAAGGTGACGCTACTCTAAAGTAAGAGAATGCGTATTATGTTAATTGTCTCCGACAACTTTCAAAGATGAAGATTGCCTAAGCGTTACTTTAGCTAAGATTAAAAATCACTGTGGAGGGTTTTCAATTACAATAGTAATTCTTAATTTATATTATTTGATGAAAAGTAGACTATTTCCGTTCAAACTAAAAACATGAGGTAGTAACAAAAAATACAAATTGAGACATTAGTCTTGATATAGTTTTGGAATAATTTATCCCACTCCAACTTAAAGGCCGAGAAGTCGATCGGATTATTCCTAGTGTAGTTTTTTCTAAATGGATTTTTTTCTTTCTTATTTTTGTAGCATTTCCATATGTCGCTGGCATATTAGCATTCTGATTTGGGATTCAAATCAACAGATATAATATTCGCTTTCGATCATTGTGTTTTCGTTTTGAGAGCTAATCTCTGTGAAATCTGAGTCAGATTGAAGAGAATTCATGAGTTATCATTGTCATTCTGTTGATCTCAGATAGGTGTTTGTTTTGTTGAGTAAAACAGAAGATACTTAAGAGTTTTCGATTATGAAAATATAGGAAAAAAGTCGGGAATGTTTGAAAGTCATGGGCTGGGTATGCTAAATATATAGCGTATTTTGAATACGATCGCAATTCTGAAACTTTGAAGTCGTTCGGACCTCGCTATTTACAAAATTTCCGCTGACTTATAGCACAAAAAGACGTTGCAGTTTTGTATTTCAGCATTCAGCAAAGTCGAACCTCAGGACCATTCCAGTTTAGCCCAAAACTTTTACCAGTTGCATCGGTTGTCTAGGGATCTGACACCGATGTGCCTTGTCCGCAATATGCGAGCGAGTTTTGGCTTTTTGAATCTTGAAAAAACCTTTTTGTATGTCAAGATTCCAAAACTATTCAAAACATTTGATCAGTCTAGTTGAATCAAGCCTTCAGACAGTAATCACAAAAATCTTCTCCTTGTCCATTTTTGAACATTAGTAATTATGAACCGTAGTTTGAACTGATTATAAAAGAATCATCAAAAGTTTGTATTCTTCTGACCAGGTTCTCTTTCTCCTCCCTCGACCCGCCTTCTAGGTTTCGCGGTCTTGTTATTTCAATACCGAGAACAATTAGCGCCCACTTCCCATATAGTCTCATTATTGACGAAGAGTCCCCATCTCGTCATTTTTTGTTTCTGCCGCCTCCACAATTGCGGTTTGATTTTGGTGTGTTTGGCCAGGACAAGCTCTTTGTACCAGGTGTGTCTTCTTCCTTTTCCTTCCATGTTTTCCTTTTTTGGAATAATATGACCATGATTTTCTGTGGTCTTATGATTTTTGATGACTCTCTAAAAGGAAAAGTTTAACATGACAATAGGTATCTGAGAAAAAAACTATTGATAACAAAAATAGAACGGTCAGAAATAACTCTATTGTGTTTTATGCAAGTTTTCTGATCCTTCCTTTTCTTTTCTTCTGGGATCAAGTACGAAAAAACCTGAGACAGTAAAATTAGTTGTTCCTCAGAAGTACTTCACTTGACCTACCATGTTTCGAAATCTTGAAGTCCAGTATCTCTTCAAAGGGCGGTACACTTCAAATCCCATTACCCTTTCGAAAAAATTATAGGTGTAAATTTCAATATTCTATACGAAAAACAAGAGGAAAATGCCTACGTATAGGTTCCCATGGCTCTTGTCAATATTGTTTTTGGAAATTCTGTGTCGCTTCAAACAAGAGATTTAGACAACCATACAGTCCTTCTTTCCTCAGATATATTCTCTTTAGCCAATGCAAACTTTTCTCATGTTTCTTGATGCATATACCTGTTCTAGTCTTATGAATCATTTCAGTATTCCAAGGTTGCTTACACACACTTTTTTCTCATTTCCTCCTACCACTCGTCCTCAATCCGATTGCCCTACAGATTTTAATTGTCCGTGCAAAGTGGAAACAGAGAATTACTTCTGTTCTTATTTACATAATCTATACCACCAAGACCAACATCGTCATTTTTCTTCGTCTCATCTTCTTCTTCTTCTTCTTATTCATTATTTTCATATTATGTCCTTCTTCTTTTTTCTCCGAGACCTCATTTACATTGAATTTTCTCAATGAGCCAAAAAATGTTTATTTTGGAAAATCAATCCTCGTCGTAACCTGATATCTTTCCACTTTGAGAAAATTGTTCGCCTTATGACCATATTTTGTAGAGGCGCCTGCCGACTCCGGAAGCAAACCTCAACTCTGATCATCACCAGCGAGTGGGCCTCCAGGTCCAAAAATTAGAACAAAATGAGTGAGTTTGTGTAAAAAAAATCTTTTTGAGCTTTTTTGATAAAAAGAAGGAAACTGAGAAAAAGCCATTTGAAAAAGTATTTTTTGGGAGATTTAATTCTCATTTCTCAATGGAAACAATTAATTGAAACTTTG
This sequence comes from Caenorhabditis brenneri, assembly GCA_000143925.2. Taxonomy (NCBI): domain Eukaryota; kingdom Metazoa; phylum Nematoda; class Chromadorea; order Rhabditida; family Rhabditidae; genus Caenorhabditis; species Caenorhabditis brenneri. The sequence continues at coordinate 606,365 of GL379839.1, read as the reverse complement.
ATAGAACAATTCTTTCCAAATGGCATTTTTTGAACGAAATGTCGTGTTTTTTTCTGGTAAAACAATTGAAATTTAATACAAAAAACTGAAAAAAGTTGTTTTCGATGTACACTGAGTTATTTGAAAATCAGTAATTTCTTTGCTCATTGAGCCCAATCTACAGTCAATTTCAACTTGCAAGTTTCAGAGGGCCTTATGGCTCTGATCGTCATTGTGACGCTTCACTTCGGATACAAAGTCGTCTGTGAGGAAAACAATAATGGAACTCGTAAGTAATTTTTTCCCATCCTTCCCTTCTTCAGCAACATCAAACATCCAGAATCCTAGTATAATGTAATTTCTGAATGTGACACATGAATACATCCGCCACTTTGCAAACAAATTCTTTTTTCTTTTGTTTCGTATCCTTAGTAGCTGTGCCCCCTTTCTTTTTCCCACTACTCAAAATCAAACGTTGCTCGGCATTTTTCTGTGATTTCTGAATTAGAGCATACAAAGTGTGACTTTGGCGGATATGAAATGATGTCTTGTACTTGATCTCTGGGGAACCAATACAAAATGACATGAAACGAAAATAAAACTGAACTTTTGCAGTTTATCAAGACGTTGCTCACCAGCTTCTGAGCTACAATCCAAGCCAAGAAAACATCACAAACATCGTGGAACAGAACGAGGAAAGCAACAACAACAACACCTCAGATGCTGATGAAGGGTCAGTTGGCATATGTTTCGGCGCATCATTAAGAGATGACCTTTGTGTCTTTCTGTGTGGGTAGAGATGCAGCTGCTGCTTAGTACCAGCAGGGGAAAGGGTTAGACTACCACCCGTCGCGCACCCCAAACACCATTACACCCTATTTCTCTTCCACCTTTATTTCATTTCGATAGACGGCGTTTTCCATATATTCCCCTTTTATTTTTTGCAACATAGTAGCGTCCTCGAAACATTCTCATTTTTCTACATGAGAAATGAGAGTAAGATATATTTCCTTTCTTTTTTAGTATTCCGAATGTGTGAAATGAGGGAAATTGCTGCGTAGGTGTTGGCAGCCTGAATTCAGAAAATTCTCAATCTTTTATTTTGAAAACTTTGAATTGAAAACAAGAATTAGTTGAATAAGAGATCAAATATTTTCAAACTCAAAGTTCTTCACAGGTCTTGCACGCTTTAGGTAAATATAAATAGAATAGCTGTAAAGTTCATGTTTTGATAAGATTCGGGGTTTGTCAATAAAACTCTATTAGAATAAAAAAGTGTAAAGCCTGAATTGATCCAGAATCAGTCTATTTTAACACAAATGCATTAGAAATAAATAAATCAGCTGTTTCAAAAGTACATGTTTTGTCGCTCAAAAGCTCAAGTAGTATTACTCACATTGAGCCTCGCGGGGTTTTGAAATGGGAACAACTTTTAGTATTCGAGTCGTCTTATTTTCTGAAAATTAGTTTCACTCTCAAACCTAAAATTGAAATTTTCAATAATAACTTCTGGGTTTCGAGAAACTCTACAAAGTTGACCCCAAGAAACGGGCAACACAAACTTCAGAATTTTTTATTGAGTTCAAAAGTCAACAGACGTAAAAACACTTCTAAATTTTATTTTTAGTTTCACACCTTTTTCAGTCAAGAATAAGCGTTTTCTTATCAAAAGGTATTATTTTCAAATCTTTAGTCGGAGTGAAAAAAGTTTTTTTGAAAGACTGTTTTTCAAATTATCAAAAAAAAATCCCCAAGAACAATTCGAAAAAACTATTTGAATTATTTTTTTCTCAGTTTCTGCCATCCACCGAGAGCTTCAGTTTTCATCCTAGCTCACTGGATTTTTCTTTATTTTTCATCAAAAAACACACAATCTTTCCTCTGGTTCTCTGACCAAACAATGTCCCAATGCCTTAAACCGCCGGAAAACAATTAGATCTAACCCTTCTACCCATAGTAATCTCCTTTTGAATCTCTTTTTCTCCTATCTTCGTTCTTCTCAAAAAAGGGAAAAACGAATAGAGAAAAGGGTCACAAACAAAACATATAGCTCTTGCAACACGTGAAAATCATGTGATCATTGAAATGGGGGAGACACTTTGAGGCCACTTCCCACACAGGCATTTTTTGCTTGAATTCATTAATTCGTTTCACAAATTTTCTGATCTAGTGAACACGGAACTTTAAAAAATACATAATTTTTTTCGAAGTAACATTTGGAACAGATTTAAGGTCTATGAGTTCAAATGCTCGGGGTGAAGCATTAAAACACTTTTTTCAACATTCTCTGTGACTGAGGACAGACATCAACAGAAACAATGTGTAAGAATAAGAATAGGAAGCGTTGGTGGACAGAACAATAGTGAAATCTGAGCTTTGTTTTGCTTGTGCTTGTTGTAGAACCGCAACTAAACACTTTGAACTTGATATTTATTTAGATTTTTGTTGTTTCTAGAAAATCTAAATGTGTAAACACCGATAAAGAGTTTCGAGCTTTTAATTTCCTGTCAAATTGAACTGAACAACATGAAACATCATGAGCTTGTCATGTGTCCGCTTCAATGACCATGAGAAGGTGCTTACATCAGAAATCAAGCGTCTTCGAGTATGAGTGAATGAAAAAAAACTTCATTTCTTACTGACTTTGTGACAACGGTTGTTATCTCATTCGTCATCACTCCTTTGTTTACTCGAAGTCGTCCATTTTTCTTCCTAGTCTACTTCATATTTTTCACATTTTTTCATCGGTTTTCCCCATATACCAGATCCAATTTTCCACTTTATATATTTTTCAAACAATGTAGTTTTGGAATCGAAAAACTACAAATTCTCCCTTTTCGGCTTGTTTTCCCCAGATTTTGACTGCTATTTTATGTCTGATTCTCACTCAATCTAGTAGTCACATTTCACATTTTAGTTGTTTTTCTAGCAGACGTTATATACGTATCAATAGGTAGTCCAGACTCAATTCTCATTTCCTGTTGCTTGGCTACCTTATTCAATACAGGAAATGTCGTCGTTCCGGTGAGCGAAGGTGTTGAAATATGTAATATTTGAAAATCTAGAAGCTTTAGTTATGAGAGAAATAATGCCTCTGGGAATATATTCAAACTAGGAACTTCTGATTTTCGAGGAGAAAAAAAAATGAAATCGAGCAATTATAGTTTTCCGGCAGTTTAGGTATAATAGTTTTTAAAAAGAGTTTTCTGTTCTATTTTATATACAAGTCTGTGAACCGAAAACAAAAGTTTTTTCCTCTGATTGTTACTCATCTTTACCTTGTTTTCAGCATGGAAGCCGAAGGAGAATGGGTCCAGAATGCTCCTCCAGAAGAACTCGAGGAGGCAAAGCATCTTTTGGATTCCGTTCATGTCGACTTTGAGTACACCACCAAACCATTGGCTCTTGTCCTCCTTATCATCATGGTCACTCTTGCCAAGCCAAGTGAGTTTAACAATAGCTTCATAATGTTTTGAACTATTCTGACCCGCTCCTTTTTTCAGCACTCCATTGGCCTGGAATCCGTCTCCTCCCTGAATCAGTCGCTCTGATGTTATATGGTGTACTTATGGCAACTGCAGTTAAAGCTGGACTCAAAATCGACCCAGGAAACTTGGACACCTTCATGTTCTTTATGATCCTTCTTCCAGCCATTGTGAATGATGCCGGTCTATCCATGCAGAAGAAAGAATTCGCTATTGCTCTTCCAAAAATTCTTCTCTTTGCGGTGTTTGGAACAGTTATCCATGCTCTGATGCTCGCTGGAACAGCTTATGCCATAGAACCAATCTTCAACTTCAAACCTGGATTCTTGCATCTTTTCGTGTTTGCCACCTTGATCAGTGCTGTCGACCCAGTTTCTGTGCTCAGTACTTTCGCTGAACTTGATGTGAAGAAGAGTCTCTTCATCCTGATCTTTGGAGAATCCCTCTGCAACGATGCTGTTACTATTGTTCTCTACCGTAACGCCATCAATGTCATCAAACTTTCGGATGCAACTGATGAGTCGTTCACTATTGGCTCAATTGCTCTCACATGCATTTGGCAGTTCTTCGTTGTCTGCGGTGCCGGACTCTTGATTGGAGCACTCGTTGGATTTTTGGGAGTTTTCATCATGAAGTGAGTTTTCAGTTTTTTAAATTGATTTGTAAAAAAAAAACTTGAGAATACTTACTAAAAATCATAATTTTTTCAGGAACATGGTCGGACATCAAATGAATCAACCAATCTTTCAATTGTTCTGCCCATATTTGGCTTATCTCCTCGCTGAAACTGGACACTATTCTGGAATCCTCGCTTCCATTCTCTGTGCTGCCATCATGGCATTCTACATGGCATCAAACATGTGTGTTGAAATGGAATTCGCTGCATACACCTTCTCAAAAACTGGATCGTCTCTGTAAGTTTACAAAAAACAGCTCTGAGAATTTAAGGAACTAGGGATTTTTAAGGAACTATTTAAGGAACTAGCTTGTAGAAGAGAAGATTGCAACTTTCACTTTCTGCAAATTTTTTGAAAATTATAGGTCCGAATCGTGCATCTTCTTCTATCTTGGAGTTTCCGTCGTTTCCTACAACCACGCCGTCGATTATGGTTTCATAGCGGTCACTGTCATCTGCTGCACCCTCTACCGTTTCATTGTTACCTGCACCCTCTCCTCTTTCTACAACTTGTTTGCCTCTGAAAGAAACCGTATTCCATTTGCTGACCAGCTCGTTGTCACTCATGCCGGTATCCGTGGAGCTGTGTGCTTTGGTCTTGTCCAGATTATCGACGAGAGAATCATCCCAGCCAAGCCTTACTTTGTCACCACTACCCTTTTCATGATCTTTGCGACTTCTATAATTCAGGTGAGAGAAAAACAATCTGAATTTCACTTGTGGATGCTAATTGGAATATATTACAGGGATGTTCCATCAAGTTCGTTATGAAGTGTCTCAAGATTCCGGGAGATGATGGTGTCAAACAGAAAGATCCGAAGGCATTCGAATGGTTGACGAAGATGAACGAGAGACATATCAAAAAGTACCTCACATCAGAAAATACTTGTAAGAAATCGTAAACTTCGGCTAACCAAGTTCAATCCTTTTTACAGACCTTCCTACCGACGAAACCTTCCGCCAACTCGGACTTCCAAAAGCTGTCAGCACTGCCCTTCGCATTGGAGAACGTAGTCACACCGATCTGTATGTTTCAATAATACTATTCAAAGTCTTCAAATTGAAAGTTCAAATTATTCCAGTACTCGTCACGGAGAAGTTTCACACACCCCTGCTCCATCCGTCGGACGTCCAACTGTTGCTCCATTCGTCGATTTCTCTAGCATGGATGACGATCGTCAAGTTTCCACCGGAAGACGTACCCCAGTCGCTAGAAGCAACACTCGTTACTCTCGTCATTTCATCTATGCGATTCCAACCATTGAGGCTGATAACTATTTGACTTGCCCAGTCAGCGGATCAAAACGTCCAACTTTCGATCCAAACCGTAAGTTATTAAAATAAAATAGAATATATCTAAAGTATAGTATTACAGAGCTCTACAACAACCAAAACACCGTCAGCAACCCAGGAGATGCCGAGAGAGCCCGTTGCTACAACCGTCGTCACAACTCGATGAGCGGAGCGGACAGTATCGAACTGAAGCAGCTCCATCAGAAGGAACCAATTGTGAAAAAATGTAGGTTTTCAGTTTCAAGAAAGAGTTTTTTGGGTTTTTAACCTTTCATAGCATTGAGTTGGTACAGTAGTTAGTTTCAGTGAGATGAGTTAGGAAATAGCCAATTTAGTAACTAACATTTTAAAAATTATCGATTCAAACTTTTTAACCTACGCTTCCAAAAAAATTGTTAGAACTTCATTAGCGTGGACGAAATATCAAAACAAAATACTAAATTTTCAGTGAGTCGCACCATCACCTCTGGAACCAAGCAGTTTGTCGTTAACCCTGAAGAGCCAATCCGTGAAGAGTCCCCAGCCACTATTCCAAAGAAACGCGCCACTTTCGAGGATGACGAGATCTCGAAAATCGACGAGAGCGAATAAACATTATCTGACGTTGCATTCCTTTCTAATCGGGTCCCCTATGTTCCCTGCCGCCAGGTTCTTGTTTTTTCCTCGAATTCCACTTCCCTAACCTTTTTGTTTTTTTTTCTTCTCTATTTCACTTCACTCATCAGTTTCTATGGTTTTCCGTTAATTTATTATGTTTCTGGTCGGTTCAAGTATCTGTGCTCTAATACCCGATGACAAATCACTTCAACCGACAAATCCTATCAATTACCTCATCTTCTCTAAATCCTTCCTCAGAAATCCTGGTAATGTCGGTTCGTCTTTGAACGTTTCGACAGACCATCAGTCAAACCCGAACCCTCCAAAAGCTCCATGATTTCTGATGTTTCTTTTTACTGCTCTTCTTTTAACTATTTTTCCTAACCCAGTTTTAATTGTAACAACAGTTTAGCATAATCATGTTTGGTTCAAATGGCCTTATCATTCTGTTGCGTTTTCACTTTTATTAGAAATTTCATCAATTTATTGTATCATTTTTTCCGCTATCTCGGTTTCATAGCTGGGTCCGTTCTTCTATGTCCTTTGGCTTTTTCGGTGGCCTGAATGTCTTCTTCCAGACTTCGGCAAAACAAGCGGAACTGTGGAATCTGAAACTTTCTCGTGTAAACTGTTATCATAATAATTTCTCCGAGTTTTTTGAAATAAATAAATATGGGACTCCCAACCAAACTTACCTATAGAAAATAGTGAGAGGAGAGCAACCTCGAACAATGATTGCCCAGTAGTATGAACCATACATACTGATCATTTCGTCATTGATTCCAGCCTTTTGAGCTTCGAAGACATTCATCAGGAACTGCGCACAATTCATCATGAGCAGCATTGTGATTACCTGAAAACACGGTAGATTCTATCAAAACGGGAATAAAACAGTTGTCGGCGGGGTCGAAGACAATAAAGTCAGACTAATGGTTCACTGGAAAAAGCTTTTTAATTGAAATCTGACTCACCTGTTTTCCAGGTTTATATCTCAACATGTGCTGATTGTTTTCCTCCAATCTTAATCTACTAGCCACCATCAGTAGACCACTTTGGAATGTTACTTGTATCTGAAAAATTATTCCATACGTTCCAAAACAATTGCCACGTTAGAACTTGCCAATCTCAACAAGTTTGTTATAAAAATTATGAGTGGGAGGCCAGAAGACATGTTATTGATAAATGACAAAATTCCGCCAATTGAGAAAGTGAGTTCTCCCATTAATCCTACAACGAGAAGGATTCTATCCAAAAGTTCAGCATTGTCATCTTCGGCGTCATCATCTTCCATTAAGAATTTTAGGTACTTCATGCGCCAGAATGCAAAGATGACGAGGAATGTGGAAACCAGGAAAAATACCATATTCGTGCAAGAGAAAATCTGAAAATTAAAAAAAAATATGTTTTCCGAACTTAAAGCGTACCCATTGAGCCACATTCTTGTCTGAGGAGTATGCATTGAATAGGGCGATTGCGATGACTGTCACAATGAGACAGATGAATCCAGCAAACAAGCCTTCAGCAGTTCTGGAGCAATCAATTTTCAGAATGCTTCGCTTTTTCATTTTCGTCTCCATCTGAAACTTTTTACAGTTTTCCGAAACAAACATTCTTCTAATATACACCTGTTCTCGTTTTAGTTTTTCCAAATTCGTCCAGAAAACAAATGCAACACCAGCACAGATCAACGAATATTCGACCACACAAGTATACATGAACTCATTGTATCCACTGAAAACGCACAGAACTCCTTTGCATTGCTCCTCTATTTCATGATGATGACCTAAGGCTGGAAATGTATACTGTTCTTTCTGTTTGTGGAAATCTTACTAGAATGTGTAAATCTCGATAGTCCTTCTTCTATCGTGGTACAAGATAAAATATCTTTACCTCTAGACTCATTAGCGTGTTGAACATGTCTGATTTCTTTGATGGTTTCTACTTCTTCATATAGAATATATCTCAACCACATCCACAAGTTTGTACCAGTTAGATGCATCAAACCGAACCTTGCCAGGTTTCCGTCACCTGTGAAAATAATCTGAAAAGAAACTACTTCTATTGTATATTGCTTCCGTTATTCATACTTTTCCGTTGCAGTATACAAACCACATTTGTACAAAAATGAAAATTGCAGCCATCATGTTGAGAATGTCTGATCTGAAAATCTTTTTTCCAAAGAGATAATACCACCTTTACCCACATAGCACTACATTCTCCTTCATTCGATGCCCAACCCAATAGGCAGATTACAAATATGAGAAGGTAATATACCACTCCAATTATTCCAAATACTGAAAACCTTAAGGATTATCAAATTTCAGTTTTGTTTCGATGGTCTTACCGACACATCCAAGACGTAGATATAGACTCCCAGTTGAAGTGTTTGCAAGTACTTCTGGCTCAGAGCCGTCACTCACTGCACTATTTCTTAAGCTTTGACGTCGTCGTTTAATGGTGAAATGCATATCATGAACCAAGTAGGAGCAGTAGGCAATGAAGACGATAGAACCGCCGAGAAGCCATGTTCCAAGTACCTGAAAAGTTGAAAAAATGGAACATAGTTTAAGTGAATATCGTACCAGATCTTTTATACTGATTCTTTCTGTGTTCTCTGTTGCAGCGATGATATTGGATAGTTCAATTACAATTCCTGCTATCACTATGAAAATTGCATAAAAACATGTGAATAATCGGAATAAATAGGCTCTGAAAACATTTCAAAATACCATCTTGAAATAATACAAAACATTTCGAAATACCTAGATCCTGAGTTTGCCAACCAAACCTCTTTTTTCTCCGGAAATCGAAACCTCACTTTGCTATTTGGGGTAGTGATAGTGGAACAGTCAGGAGATCTATCAATCAATTCAAACTCTTCTTTTGCCTTACTCATTTAGAAACACTGAAAAAGCGTAGGGAGTTTCAGCACATAAAGAGGGGAAATGAACGATTGGAAACGATAACGATAGACTTTCGAAGCAGAACGAGTCATTAGGCGAATAACCCTTGGCAAGAAAAAGGGAGGAAGGAAGGAAAAGTGTGGCAAATTTGAAGCTGTTTAACTGATAACTGGCGGCATGCTGGAACCAACCTCATTGCTGGGTGTCTTGAATTTTTCAAAAAAGAGTATCAATGGCCGGTGAATAAATATTCTTTTTATCGGCGCGGCCGATCAAGAATGCAAATATGTGAGTGAGCGAAGTTGGACGCCGCCGCCGCAACCACTGCTGTACTACACCACTAAACGCAGACGTTTGTATGCTTTTTCAGGTGATAATCAACTCTCGATTTTTGCACTATCAGAAAGGCGAAGTTTATTTTATTTGAACAAAGAAGCAGACTTATACAGTCTTTGAGACAGGAAAAAGTACAGTAAGAGAAGAATTAAAACAATAATTGAACATCATCAGGAGCGTAGTTTTCGAAAGTTTGAATAATTAAATTATTAAAACAACAAAATTTGTTTGGTAGTGACAAAACGAGAGACCTAGTTTTGATGGCGAGTTTAAGTTGAATTGGGGAAGGCTTTGGGTAAGGAGAATGGTGACACAAGGCGATTGGCCACCATTTGGACTTTTCAAAAATCAAAAAAGTGTTAAGTGGCAAGTAAAGATTGGTTTTTAGGAAGAAGAGAAAAAGTTACAATAGCGATTTATAAAGAGCGAATTTCCGCGAAATAGATTGTGACTAGAGAAAAGGTAAGCCAGGGAGAGAGTAAAGATCGTAACAGTTGTTCAAACAATATGCTCTCGTCGTGTTGTCGTGGTTGTTGTGGTAGTTGTATGCTGGACTTGGCCATTCGCTGTGTAGCTATCCTGAAAATCATTTTTTGATTGTGTGCAAGAAGGCTGAGAATTGTTTTGATCTACAAAAAATGAAAATTGGCTTTCGTTCAAGCTAACTAGAATTAATGCAAAACATACTCCTGCCAAATGTAGAAAAATTATAACTATACCTCAGTGCTAGGGGAATCCAGCCGCCTTTCTTGATACTCAGATCCATTTCTGTTCACAGCACCGCCATTCTGCTGCTGATGGGGGACAACTTGTCGATTCGGATTTTGAATTGGGACATGATGCACTTGCTCGTGTTCTTCATTTCGTCTTGAAAGAATTCCAGTAGCTGGCTTGCGGGTAGCCGAGTGAGTTATCCATTCCTCGTTGGTGATGAGTGGTTGGTCGGAACCATGCTCTGATCCGGATTGTCTTCTGTTGTTAGAATTGTTGCTGGTGGTTCCTCTGAACATGAGAATTTAAGCTTATCATGATTTAGTTTCAGCAAAACTCACTTCTTTCCATTTATATCAGAGATATCTTCCGCGTAACTGTCCCTTCGATATATTTCCGACTCATTAGAGCGGTTCATAATTCTGAAGCAACTAAAAAGGTGCATTGCAACACGGTAGTCAATAGAAGAATAAAAAAATAGCTTACATAAAGTATGCCAGAATGAGGCAAATAATGAGAAGGAGGGCAATTCCAAGAAGGCAGCCCAAAACAATGGTCCATGTTCGGAAGGAATAGGACACGCCCTAAAAATATTTTTGGTAGAAGAACGAAAGATTTTGTCAAAAAAGAAACAAAAAGAAAGCCGAAAAGGATTACCACGTTATTGACATTCACTGCCGCTGAGCAGGCCCCATTGTAAACTCCATAAGTGCATACTTTGCATTCGACGACCTGAAATGGCTCATCTATCATTTTTTTAAACCGAAGATTTCGCAACAAAAAGATTAATTCTGACCTGGTTTCTCTGGGTATTCCATTTGCAAAGAGAGAATGTGTCAGTTCGATTGCTATAACATGCAACAAGTTGGTTCGCTTGAGCATTGGTAGAATTGCAAGTCAAGTCACAAAGTGGTCCCATGAAGTTGTTAATGCACTGGATGTTCAGATTCATTTGCAACCTGGAATCGGAAAAACTTTGGTGAATGAAAACGCTAAATCTTTCAATCTGAAACAGAAAACTCACTGAGTTTGCAAAACATTTCCAGTCAAAGTCATTCCTTGCACTCCTTGAGAGTTTCCAGTGTTAACATTAACTTTTGTAAGGTCCACAACGAATGAGTCTACCAAAGAAAGATGGTTGAAAAAGAGAAGTTGTCCAGTAGTAGCATCCATAACTACTCCAAGATGTTGCACAAAAACATCGATGGAAATCTGGAAGAAAACAGAGTTTCATTCGTTAGGAGGAATGAGAAATCTTACTGGTTTAGAAACCATATAGAAAGTATGTTGGTTTGTCCAATTTCCGGTTGTGATGATTCCATTGGTGGAGACCGGATAGAAATTAGATTGGGTGTATTGGATGGATTGGCTGGAATGAGCATGTGTGAAAAATATGGGTTCTGTTGTAGCCCAATTAACAAAATGAGACAAATAAGATGAGTTCTGTATTCTCGCAAGACAGATTATCTCTTCAATTTTAAAGGAATGGCGCTGATAGAATAACTTGTCCAATAATCGAAATTAATTACCAAACAGCTGGAGCCACTACCGGCTTTTGGTCAAGTTCAATAGCTCAAAATGTGTTATTTGGCACTGTTTTTTGTGATACGCATCACATTTTTACTTTCTTATCTACTGGATCATATCAGCCAGTAGCTAATACACAAACAATCTTTGTACGGTATAGTAAAAATCCCATTACTATCCCCCATCATTTTCTTATTGTTAGTTTACAGTTTACATTCATTCCTCCTTATTTTCGTTATATTGCCTGATGATTCACTATCAGTTAAGTTCTTAGTCACCTGCTCTTCTCCCTCAACAATCAATATGCAAATACAAATACACACACTCTTTCTCTCTCGAATGCGTACATACGCCCGCATACTACCTCCTTGACAACACGTATAAAACCTTATCATTTCATACGGCTACTCACTATCAGTGACCTAGTTGGCAACAAGCTGTGTATCCAAGTCAAATTTTAAAGCAGATGGTGGTACAAGATGGTACCGATGGGTTTAACAACTTACTCTGCGCAGGAGATAACAAGTACAAAACTGAATTGACATTGATTTTGATGGTTGCTCGGAACGTAGTTGCAATTTGAAATTGGACAGTTGCAAGTAGTACCATTTGGAAGTTTGAGACCACTGTTGGTATACGAAATCAGATTCAAATCAACTTCAGCTCCCATCAGTGTATTGGAGGAATCGTATGACACCGGATTATTAGAGTAAACTGTTCTTCCTGGAGATCCCATCTGTCCCATTTGTCCTCCATATCCACCTTGTTGACCATATCTCGATCCATACTGCGACTGGAATCCCGAGCTTCCTCCATATCCGTAACCTCCACCTTGTTGAACACCTTGGATGCTGAAAAAAGAAAAGAATGCAGGTGTGGATGATGATGAATCATTTGTCATTTCCTGCTCTCATTTTGTCTTACTCATGCATTTCAACCTTTTGCGGTTAAATTTTCCTCAAACGGACAGTGAGAGAAAAATAATAATGGGGCAAACTTCATGCCGGGATAGCTTGGGAAAACTCACTTTTCTTGGATATTAATCGTCCTTTGTTCTTTGAACTGACCGCCAAAGTTAGCACCACCGCCGCCACCCATCACCGGACCCGGTCCCACGACCACATGACTCTGCTGGTACCTGCTGAAACGGAAAGGGTTTTGGATAGGAAAACACATAAGGGAAATTGGGTTTGTTGTAGTTTTTAGTGAGTTTCAGTTTTATTGCTCTTCAGCGTGGCATGCGTAAAATGCAACATATGACGCAGAGTAAATTTTAATTACATTGCTTTTGAAGAGTATCAAAATTCAAAAGTTCAGAATCAAAGCTAAATACCAGTTTTCTAGAATTTCAGAGTTCAAGGTCAAAAATGCTGAAAATGTGAAAATGTCAAGTTTACGTCATGGTCGTTAAGTCGATTAAATTGTGCACTTTTCCTTATTAATTTCGAAAACAGACAGTTTGAGTGTTTTGTGTTTGAGTGTTGAAATATAGAAGACATGCCAACAAAAAAAATCAAAACATTCTAACCTTTGAGCTCCACCACTCTGATATCCTCCTTGCTGGTATCCGCCTTGTTGTCCTCCTTGGAACTGTTGATACTGCGCATCACCTCGTCCCAAGAAGCCAAGGACCACAAAAAGCGCGACTAGGCGCATTTCAGCAGAAGAAGCGGCTGTAAACTTAAATCAATAAATGGTATAGTTTTTGGAGCAGCTCTCAGGAAGAAAAAGGAGAGAAAGAAAAAATTGAAAGAGAGAAAGAGAGAGTTAAACGAGGGAAAAGAGAGGGAGAGGTGCGGTGTTATCGTACAAATACGGCGAAAGACCGTCTCACACTATCAGCACCACTTGGTTGTGCCTTCACCCTTCTTAAACGTCCGCCCACCAGTCTTCTGAGTCCTCAACTACTTGCAGGTGAGAAAAAGGAGGGAAAAGTGAAAAGAAGAATACAGTTGTCATCAAAGGAAGAGTAAGGGGGAGAAGGATGGCTTGGTGATACATAAATAAGGTGAAGACGCAATCCTTAAAGTGTATGCGCATGTATTTGTATTTCGGTCCGCCGCAAATGGCGTGTTTGAACGTGTGAATCACTAGTCTGCCCCAAAGCCTTCTGTCGGCGTGACCTTTTCCTGGAGAAGGGGCGAGCCTAACTGTTTGTTTAGGTATCAATCATGATTATTAATTTGAGTTTTGTTTGATTACAGTTCCATTGAATAGTTTTTTTTTATTTTTGAGAAAATTGAAAATGTATAAACAAATTATAACAGTAACCGAGAATCATAAAAAAGGACCTTGTTTAGGTTAACAATAGAAAAATAGATCAGGGAAGTTGGGAACTAGAACCGAAGAAAAAGATGAGGGAATGGTGCTACTGACAAAGATACACAATATTCAGATCAGGGGAAATGCTGAAAAATGAAAAGACAGAGTTTTAGACCCGAGCGATGCGACGGGGTTGAGCTTCTTGAAATTCATTCCGAAGAATTTCCTGAAAAATAAGGATCTTGTAGAGTTATGAGTGGTGAGAAAGGAAAATCAGAAAATCAAGGAAACTCATCCAAATGTGGTGAAATGAATCTTGAATTATTTTTGAGAATGATGAAAAACCACTTGATAATCCAAAAATCTCAGTAATTGCGAAAAATCATGTAACTTTCATGGCCTTTTATTCTTAGTTTTTTTTTGAACGCTTAGCTTCGAAATTCTTCAATTTTGTTAACTTACATCATCATAAGAATGATTCTCCATCCCCTGTCGACTGATAGTATAAGGTGATCTTCTGTCCCTGTCATCTATCACCGTGCTCTCCACAGATTCTTCCTGCCTTCTCCTGTATTGGTGATGCCGATTAATATCCCCGTCGTAAAGCTCACGATTTGCTTTTGGCTCTTTTTGTACTATCCATTCTCCATCCTCGCTTCTTTTGGCCGTACGATGCCCTCTAAAAATATACCAATAAAAGGATGCGATTGTTTTGAGGAGGAAGGTGTAATACAAACAGTCATAATCTTTTTGGTATTTGCACATTCTAAAAAACGATTCTGATGTCTTACGTGAATAGTCCGCAACATAGTTCAAGCAACACCAGTAGGAGAAGGATGGCAAGAATGGCGATGATAATGGCGAAACTGATCATTAACCAGAAATAAGTGTTTTCGGCGGACTGAAATAAAAAGATCTTCATCATTTTTTCTTTTCTTTGTCTCAAAGAATTTTTACTTACAGCAGAACATTGTGTATTGGGAGACCAGGTTGTGGAAACAGGATGGTCATACAAAGAACAGTCATCTGAAAGCAAAAATTATTCTAAAATCATAGGATTTTCATTTTCAAACCTGGATTAACGTTTCCACTATTACAACACGTCTTCTGTCCGTTGGTACCACACGTGTAACAATAATAGGCGTCATTAACTGTCGAGCATTGTTCGTTACAATTGAATCCATATTCATTCAATCCAGTGCATTTTCGGTTAATTGTTGCAGTAAGTGTCCTGAATAGTTGTTTGTTAGAATCAAGGTTTCTTGATTTTTGACCTACCATTGGTTTTTATTGGAGGTCACTTGAATTGGAACATCTTGATTGTTTTTATCAGCTTGTTTGGAAGATTGGCTTTGGAGGAGGAAACTATCAGAAGTGTTCTGTCCGTTTGAACACCTCATCGATAAAATTCCAGTCAACACAATGAAATCCTAGAAAAGAAAGCTTTGCAAAAACAAAAAAAAGACTTTGAAATGAATAAAACTACCGTAGTTGACTGGATGGTAAATGCGCTAGTACCCGGTAAATTCACACTGTATTGAGTCGCATCTTCCTGGGCGATTGAGTACTGATTTACTTGTGAATAGCTGAAAAACGAGATATGATGTGAAAAAGCAAGAAAAAACTCACTTAGAAGTGGCAACTTGCAGATAAAAGTCAATGTCTACTCCGAAGCAATTTATGAAATTGTTGATTTGGCTATTAAAATTGACGGATAATTTTGTGACATCGACTTCTATTACTGCGGTGGTGAGGTTCTGAAAATGATTTTTTTTATCGAAGATATGTCAAAACTTTTAGCTTCAACAAAATTTTTGAAAGTTCAATCACCAGTAAATATTTTTAATCATATTAATTAATGATTTTTGATAACTTTTAGGAAAAAATACAAATATTTATGAGAACTTGACATCTTTGATGTACAGTATTGCCTAAAAGCATGGAATACTCAAATTTAGTTAATGAATTCTGAGTATACGGGGATCTTTGACAAGGAGATTGTGCTAAGACACTGAGAATAGTACGTTTCAGATCAAGAAACTAGTAGAAGTACTGAAGCAGCATAGTTGTTCCGTCGATTTTTTGGGTCAAAACTAATTTTCCCAGTTTCAAACCCAACAACTAATTAAAAAAAAATATAATTTACAAGTTTAGAAACACTTACCACGTAGAAAATCAGAATGAGAAACGGGTTAATCACTTTTCGAAAAGCCATTTTCTGCCGCTTGTCGTCGGATAAGTATCACGCATCAGACGATAATGTTTTCGGAGAGAAGTAGGCGAAAACAAAACAGCGCACCGCTTGATAGTTACTATCACTTAAGGGGGGCCACGCGGCTCGTCTTCCTCCTCGGTTTCCTCCTTCTTGTTTAGGCCCCTCCTCTCTTCTTTCTTTCTCTCTATTTGCCCTTGTTTACACACTGTATAACGAAGGTAAGGAAAAACGAGAGAAGAATAATATTCAGTTTATCGGAGCACTGTGTTGCCGTTGGCGTTTTATGGTTTACGAGTGACGGTCTATGTGGTCTGCAATCTTGTTTATCAATTGTAGATTCATTACTGGCTGCACTTGCATGCAAATACCAAAAGGGGAGAAAAAATCGAGAAGTCAGGAAAAGGAACAAAGAGATTTTTGAGGAAAAGCAAGTCGCAAAAACCCTTGAATTTAAGGACACGCCAAAGTCAGTATGAATCATTCCCACTATGTACAATGTCAAAACTTGAAACATTTGACTATGACGACTGCAATGCCAATATATGTCTCCGTTATCGAGAAAAAAACGAGCGATATGCAAAAAGTTGGTACTGAATAAATAAGGAGTCATATGCCACAACTTCTCGTTTTTATTTTCTTCAGTAGTCAATTGACATCAATTGAAAGGGGATATTCAAAGGGATTGAGAACAATATATGTGAAACAAAAGCGAAACTAAGATCAGTTTGAAGCAGCGGTACCAAGGCCACTCGAATCTATCTGTTCCTTTTTTATTCCAAAAGTCTCGAGAAAAGAATTGGAACAAGAATGACTGACCAAGTTCATTAAATGGGGAGTCATATTCCTATCAAACCGAAACATTAATTCTTTGAAATGGTATATGTCAGAATTTCTTTTTCGATTCACCTACTTCCTCCCCGCATCTATATAATTAACTGAAGGGTGTGGTAGATAAGGAACACTCGCTGGGATAATTACAGGTCTTCATGATCCATTATTCTTTGTTCAGTTCTGATGCAACTAGGAGTGTTGTTATGATTGTGTCTTATCAAATAATGTCAATTGACATGATCATGAAATGGGAAACTCTGGAAAAAGGATGCACTATCAGTTGAGTGAAGAAAGGACTTTACAACAAAAAATTCATTTTACGAAAAATGATTCTGACTCTCATTTTGAATTTTTTCATTTTTTAAATAGAGTTTGTAGAAGGCCTGTTAGTGGAAGAAGGATGGGCCGTCTTATCAATTTAGTTTTATGACATGAAAAATATCTTGATACTCTCAAAAAGTTACGCAAAACGGTTTTACTTAATTAGTCTATTGTTTTATAACCAGTTCTGACTTCTAATCCATTTTATGAAGTTGTTTTTTTGAACACGGAACATTTTTTGCAAATCTTTTCTATAGACAGATATCCAAATGTGAGCGAAAACTGTTACAAGCTTCCTAAAAGATGACAAAAACTAATATATGGAAAATGGAAAAGTGATTAACTCACTGAAAAACTGGAAAAGGAATTCAAGTTCTATTGGAGGCATTTCAGCCACATTTATATTATTAGGTTGTTCCATAAGTCTTTGACACTTTCTCATTTTTGTCAGTGTTCAAAATCTCTGGAGTTCTACAAGAGCGGAATCTCTCAACTTCTTATGCGCTGGCAAGAGGTTATCGACTCTAATGGTGAATAGATTAAACATCAAAAATTGTTCCCTTTGAACAAAACTATTTTTGAAAAATTGAGAGGTGTCAAAGACTTATGGAACAACCTAATATTTCAACAAAACACATGAGAACCTACGTAACCGTTGTATACAGAACGGTTCGAAAATAAGTTTCTGGCGCTAGAACCAGCATAACCAAATCCTATTTTGGTTCAAAAAACGTGGTTCTCTGCAATTTTGTTTGATAGACTTCAGAATTTTTTATTCTTCGAAGAAAAAAAGCTTTTCAAAAGAAAAGGATTACGAATAATCAAGAAAACATACATGGCGCTCTAGTGCCGGTTTACCACAAACGAGGTTTTTATAGTGAAATTTGTAATTCCGTGTCTCACCTTTTCTGAATTTTTAAACGATAGTTTTCAAAAAGAAGCTCTATTGAATCCCATAGTGTTTATCGTTTATAACTGCCACTCTAATAGAGATACGAGTAAAATGAAAAGATTTGCTGAAGTTTTGATTATATGATCAGAAGGTTCTTCAGCAGTTTTGGAAAAACAGCTTTGAGAATGGAACTTTAGCAAAAAAAAATGCTGAACAAACATATCTTTTTTTTTACCCATGCTTCCTTTCCTCCTCAATCTTTTAGTTTTTCCAGAAATCAAACAGATTATTGGCAAGGTGCTGAGAAATTTGGTAGTCTTTCTTCCATGTTTCCATTGTCTACAGTTCTTTCTCAATATTTTTCCACCTGCTCATTGTTCCAATGAGGTATCATTCACCAGGTCACATGTCTGGATTAGAAGGAATCAACAATGGACCCGCCAAATCATTCCAGGTGACCATAATGTTATCTTATGCATTGTTCTTCTCAAGACACCCATAAAACACACTTGTCCTTATCCATTTATTGCACCCTTATGTCTTCTTTCTCCCGCACACCACCAATTCTCAGTGGAGCGCACATCGTGGGTCAGACCGCTCTCCCCTTGTTCCGAGACATTATCTCTGCGTCTCTCCCTGTCTGGTTTTATCTCACATGTTTTGGTCAATAACACTACTTTCGTTTGCATTTTCACTCATTTTCACTAGTTCTTACACACTCTCTCTCTGTTTTTATCGAGTTTTTTCGATGAGAATAATGATTTGACAGGAAAATAATAAGATAAGAAAAAGTATGGAAATGCTTTTTGAAGTTAGTTGAGTTACTTTTCATATTATTTGTTTTACCAATGAGTGAATGATAAAACTATTTTCAAACAAAATATTTTGAAATTTTCCAAACTTTTCTTGTCTGCATTTTGAGTTAACACGGGATTTTCGTTGTAAATTGACTTCGTGAGATTGTTCCAAATCTATGAACTGAATGTATGCGAACTGATTTGAATAACCAATAATGGATTATCAGCTTTTGTCTCCGACAAGAAATTGTGTGGTATTAACGCCATACATCATCAATCCTTGTCCCCAAAACCCATCGTCTTAGCGGAATTGCTCATTTTACGACAAAAACATGAGTGTGTGTATATGCGTGTTTTTGTTTTTCTGTTTCTATTTCTCTCTTTTCGGGTATTGCTTATTCTCGTTTTCAGAAAGAAGGATAGGAAGAAAAATAGTCAAGCGAACCGAAAAATAGAGCAGAAAAAAAACCGATAGTAAAGTTCTTGAAAAGTTCATTCCCACTCCAATTTCCTGGTTCAGTTTCATTTCTTTATTCAGCTGCAGTTCTGAGCAAAAAGATGAATCTTTCCGAGAAATTCCTCGTTTTTCATGCGTTCTTCATTCGATTAAAATCTCTACGAAGCTCTCCATTTTTGTTTCATTTCCTCTCCCATCCTCATTTTTCTACCAACCACTCCATTGAAATTTCAATGCTCATTCCGGAGCTCGCTATTGATTTTCGACGTCTCTGCTTTTTGGTGTTAAGTGAGTCGCCGCCTCTCCAAGACATGCAACAAGGCTCGGTTTTCACGCTTGTATCCAACTGCCCTTTTCCCGTTTCCTTTTTTGTATCTCCTTTTCTCCTCTATTGTGATTCCAAGAATTCTGCTCTACTGCTTTCTTGATAATGGGATTAATCCGCCTCTGTTCTCCATTCTATTCAACGTTTTTTCTTAGTCTTTTTTGTTCCGCGTACATTCTTAATAGATTTGATTTCAGGCGAATGAGGCGAACCCTCTCGACACAATGAACTCTACTTCAGGATCATCAACCATTCGTGACCTGGTTACACCGAAGAACTGTAATTGGGACTTTGAAGATTTTCATCGGATAGGTATGTTTTGAAACTAACCCAGACTCTGGTCCTAAGTCCACATTTTTACACATTTTGCACTTTCAAAAAACTAAACTTCTCCATTTTCAACATGCAATTCCTATCCAGTTTCAGAAAAGAACACCGCCAAACAGCCAGCATGTAATTGTGTCGCCGAAGCAATCCGACGCGTCACTGCTCTTCGGAAACTAGCCATGCAACAAGGTATTCAAAAAAATCGAACTGTGAAAATGGAAAGTGTTAATTATAGACGGAGATGGCTTCACCATGGTTCAAAACAATGAAGTGAAATGGGCGAAGCTCTTCATGGAGTTCATCATTGGTAATGCCTATTGTCAGTCAACGAAGTGTGTAGGTATGTTGAACAGGACAAAGAAAAAAACGGAAAATTTAGAGAAATCCATGCTATAAATCAATTTTGCCAAAACATTTTCATTTTATGCAACAGTTCTTTCTTAAAGTTGTTGATACTCTAACTCAACGACCGAAAACTGAAATTCTAGTCTATTTTCGTTTTTTTTTTACAAATAGGTTGTTATTCTCATGTTTTTCCAACATCTCTCATGACTAACCATCTATATTAACTCAATCGTAAAAACCTCCTAACCTAAGCAAAACGAAGCTAATAACACCCTTTCAGCTCAATCTGACGACATGATTTGGTACGTGCACCAGGCAAAACTCACCAACTCTTTCTACATTCAAGGGGTTTGTTTTTCATTTTTTTTTCTTATTGCCTTCATTATTATTCAGAATCAAAACTTGCTACAAGTTTTCCGCCGACACAGCAAAAATCAGCCAACGCCTTGTGATGACAGCTACAATTGGGAGGAGACTGTGTGTCTTAACATTATCATGCAGCAGGTGATATTTGGAATCGCTAGTTTTACCTGAACATACTCTTCATTTAGATTGACTTCTACGTGACATGCGCCGTCTGCACCAAAACTGGGCCCCAAAATCTACAAATTATCAGAAAGAATTGTCAAAGAGTGTTCCCGTCTCCGAGTCGACGACGGATGGATAGTAAAGGAGAAAACGAGGAGATTACATATCCCAAGCTATATTTTGCTATCGATGGTTTCGAGGAGGTAATATTTATCATATTTGAACTCCAGTGTAACTCCAAATTCCAGATTTTCAACGATGTGATAGTACGTGATGGAGAGTGTGTCTGTGTTGAATTAGTTGCACGTGATCGTCAGAAGACTCGCGAGTCTGTTGTTTTCCTCGGCTCAATACGATATGAAATTCTGAAACAAGTATACGACACCAAGGCTTCTTCTACGTGGCAATGGGCTCAGAAGTTGATGAAGGCGGGCGACAGACGTCAGGAGTTTGTACGAATGCGTGGTCCGCAAGGCAAGGGATACGCGGAAATGGCAGTGGCAAGAGTGCCCAATTGCGGATACGAAACGCCGCTCACCGAGAATCCCATTGACTTTTCGGAGTTGGCAGGAGTAAGTTAGAGAGGAGAAAAAGTTGAGGAGTAAAGTTGGTTCGAGTTGTTTTGCAAGAACAGGGGGACACTAAGAAGAAAGATACTACTTTAGTTAATTCAGTGAAAAGTTGAAGGAAATTGGATTCACGTCCAAATTAAGAGAATCTTCTGAGTGCTTGGATCGAAACTTCTAAAATTAAAAAAAAAAGTTCAAATAATAGGCTGAAACTTGATTCAACTAGTTATTGCAATTCCTATGCAAAACGGATCAGAGCAACCAAAAAGATAAACTCTCAGTATCAAGTATTTGAAATATAACTGTACCCAAGAGCTGTGAGATATTGTTGGGCTATTCGAAACCTCCAATAAAGAGCCATTGACTACTTGTTTTGCAAAACAATCGAGTGTTCCTTTTTTCACCTTCTCATTCCAGTTATGTAGCGGAATTTGTTCTAATAGTTCAAAATTTTCGTTTTCCACTCCCTTCCCTTCAAAAAATGATGTTTTGCCAAAACAACAAAAACCTTCAGTTTCCTTCTTACAAAAACCAAATTATATCATTTTCTCCAACTTCTATCTTCGTTATTTTCCAGGTTGAACAGTCACTTGGAAAGCGTCGTATGTCGGAAACCAATCTTGCTGGAGGAACTCGAATGTTTCCTTCCCGTTCAGTAGCGACACCATCCCATTCATCACGTGGCAGACGTTGGCAAAGTGAAGCGGACACTGTCAATCAGTACCCAGAAGTGGAAGGAAGCAACATTGACGATGGTTGGTTTTATGATTATTGAACAGACGACAGAAACAGAAATTTGAAAGTTGGGAGATTGAACTATTGAACTTGTTTACGATTCTTTTGATAGCTAACCCTTATAGTTTAATCAGAATTTTTCCCCCACGAGGGTGATCAATCAGTGTAATCGCAGTGGTTTCTAAAGATATTTCAAAGAAGAAACATAGAGAACCTCTAAAGATAAATGACCTCCATGATACCAGCTAAAAATAGAAATCAGATCTTTGTGTTGTTGCAGAACTAGAGGAAGGTCCAACTAACAAGTTATGGTCTATGAGAGGATTTGCACAAGTTTGGCATGGATTACGAGAAAAGAAGCGTGCAGAATGTACTCCGTTGAATGCTTTCTTGACATATGTGACGCTGCCTTGGACTAGTATTATGAACGGTAATTTTCAAAAAACTTTCTCAGAAACTAAATAATTTTTGTTTCAGATCTTCTAAGTGAGCGTCAAAAACGACCAATTCTCACATTCGAATTTGATGCACCAGCTCATAATCATGATTGATCTTTTTCATAATAATTTCTTATATTTTTTTCCGAAAAAAGATGTAACAGAGAAAGTGTTCAAAAAGTAAGGTCATCTAAACACAACTATACGTGCAAACAGTTCCTGCTGATGTTTGAGAACCTATCTTTCACTTTGTTTCTAGATCTTTTTTTCTTTTTCTTTGTCTTCATCAAGTAACCAATTCCATAACTTATTCTGTGTCTCTTTGAACTTTCACTGTTCTCGTGAAACTAAAGTTCACCCCACATTCTCTCCCATCTCAAAAAAATCAACCGATCTCTTTCCTCTTTCTTGTCAGATTTCTATCCAGTTGAAAAACCGTCTCCCTTTCCACACCCCAGTAACTGTGTGTAATAATGTTCAATTCATATTGTCTTAATTTGCACATAAAAATATTTGGTCTTTTTTTTGTCGACGCTGACCAGAAGAACGGAAAACATCCAATCAGATAGTACAAGGGTCACATTAGAAATGAGTGAGAGCAGGTTTTATTTATAGCTAATTCATGGTCCCGAAAGTTGGCCAGGCGTGGAATTTCCGGTAATTTTTGATGAGCGAACTTTGATGAGAAAACGATATGACAGCGCTGGAATACGTGAGGAACATACATAGCATCAGAAGAAACATTTCCGAAAACAAGGGCAAGTATCCTTTTTCAAAGAATACTCGTTTCAAAGATCAAATCAGGGAAATACCAGACAGTTGATAAAGCGACGATGACATCAGTGATCATTGAAGAAATGTTTGTTTCAAGCTGAATGAGAAAAGAAAAGCGAATGGTGATGAGGGTCAGTAACAATAGGTAGAAGAAATAATTGAATTGGTTCAAAAGATGTTCGCAGAGAAGGTCATGTACCTTTCGAAAAATTTTGTAATTGAAACATACAGATTTGAGACTCAACATTGGAATTCTGCTACTGAAATCGGAAGAGCGATCATTTCAGAAAACCTTTCAAACAAAATAAAGCTTTGAAACATTATAGGCTAATATGGTATGCTAAAGATATTCATATTTTCTGAAAATTTCTACTAATTTAGCAAATTTGCGATAAAATGCAGGATCTAAAAATTGTCCAAGTAGAGCTTGTTGATTTTTCTGAAGATTTAAAAAAGAAGTTCATATTCTCTAATCGCCTCCCTCTTTCATCAAATCTTGAACATCAAGATTGTGTACATGACAACACATTTACTGGTATTTTCCTAAACACCAACAAAAAAAAACTTGACAATTTAATTATGATTATATTGTCTTCTCAAGTTTCAGGTTTTTCGAATCATTTTTTTACCGGCCATTATACATCTTATCGTCACCCCCCTTGTGCGCCGGTCATTTCGACATTGTATTTTTCTCTTCTCTCGCTTTCCAATTTCCAAATTCGATTTTCTTCCATTCTACTACCAAGTTGGAAGTGCGTGATAAGCATCTCACCCTCCTTGTCTCAATTCCATCGACGCCGCCCATTTTTGCCCGTATCATTACATGCGCAACTAGGTAAGTCGGGAAAGGGTAAAGTCACAAAAACGACTGCCCAGGATGATGGGGAGATCAGTTTTGATGAACTATCAGAACTGACATTCTGTTTTGTGTTTCAATTTTTGCAATCATTTCTCCGTTTAGGACTGAATAGTTTATTGTTTCAGAAGTTATCAATCACAAGAAAAATGAATGGCTATATTATTCTGCTGCTGTGCCTGACAGGTCAAACGGTAAGTGAATACAGTAATCCGAAAATCTTATACTGTTTTACAGTGGTGTCAATATCCTCCTGAAGATGCAGACAACATGTTACCATACAACCCTCCAGGACAAATGCCCCCAATGCCACCCACGGATCCACCGGGGTCTGATTCTGAGCTTCTCTATGGAACAACCCCAAGCCCACAATCTCCTTCCACTGGTCTCCGTGCCCCTCCAATGCCTACATGGACGCAAGAGGTATGTAGTTAGGTCATTTCAAACAGGTTATTCTATCTCCCCCTCTTAGTTCTTTCCAGCTGATCACACGTTGTTATCAAATGATAGTATTTAGACATATAATCTCAAAACTATAAGGTAAAAACAACAACGCTGTGACAAATCAAACGTTTCAGACAGATGATAACTCGTCTGGTCAGCAGTCTATTGAAGTTTCTCAAAACAATGATGGATCTGGAGAAGGAAGTGCGGAGAAAGAGGGATCCGCTTTGGGTGCGGCTTCAGGTGAAAACAGTGGAGAGGAAAGTTTGGAGGATTCTTTTGATGCGTCAGGTATGAAAAATTCGTGGATATGTTTAACAGTAATTTATTAGGTGAAGGTGCTCAAGACGAACTTCCTCAAATTATGTTAGCTATGGATGAGGAGGCTGCAGTTCTTGGAGTAAACTGCCCTGCTGATGTTATGTTCATTATTGATGCTACCTCTTCCGTTCGAGAAGTTTTCCAAGAGTCTATAGATTATGTTGAGAAAGTGAGCTTTAGATTGCTGTAATTTTCAATAATATCAACTTCAATTCCAGGTTATTGAAGGGTTGGACATCCAACCAACTGTCGACCATGTTGGAGCAATTTTGTTCTCCAGTGAAAAGAAGCAACGAGTAAAAATTCGTCTCGGAGAGCATAAGGACAGTGGATCCTTGATGAATGCAATTGATAGTGAGTAACTATAAAACATTTCTTATCATGATTATCTTGACAAGCTGTCATGGTCGTTCTAATTCAACAAGTACAAATTTCACAAGTCAAGTTTCTTGTACACGCGCCCAAAAAATGGCCGTTGCGATTCCCTAATCGAGAGATATATCTTTTCTTCTTTCCAACTTGCTACACATGATTTGAAACACCTTGACATGCTGCACTTTTGCGCAATGGAAAACATGATTTAATTGTTTTTTGAACTTGCAGAATTACCTTTCTTCGCCGGGATCACCTCTACTGGACATGCTTTGGAATTCGCCTCCAAACACACGGATGGAAGAAGAGACAATCTGACACTAAACTTTGTCGTTATTACAGACGGATGGGCGTAAGTAATTAAAACTTTTTGTTTCGATGTTCCAAAAAAAAGTGAAGACTTACTTGTTCTAATATTCTGAACATCAAACAAAGAAGTGTTGTATCAAACAACCCATTCAAATTTTTTTTTGGAAAAAAAGCAACGGGATGAAACTTTTTTTGAAAAGAATTTACCTCAATGCTCAAATTTTTGTCAACGAAACTACTGAATGAATCACAAACATTATTTCACATTTCCAGAAATGACGATCTTGAAAGTGGTGCCAGCACCCTACGTGAAATTCCAAATTCGAATGTCTTTGCTGTCGCTGTTGGAGAAACTTACCTCAAGTTAGTACTTTTTTTGAAACTAACATCTAATTTATATTTTCAGGAAAGGACTTGAATCAATCGCTGCAAATTCTGACAACGTTCTTATTGGATCAATGTCTTATGGAACATTAGTGAAAAAAATCAAGAACTGTGAAGCAAGAAAACAAGCTGTCATTCGGAGAAAGGAGAATCCAGACGAAACTGAACTTGTTCATCCGGGAGAGTTCCTCAGTGATCGGTTCCAGCAGAGAAAAAAGATTGATCAGAACGTGGTTGGAAAGACAGATGAAGACGTTGTGGTTGGAGCCAAAGAACAAATTCCTGTTAAAGAGTGCAGGTTCGATGTTGGAATTATCTTCGATTCATCTGGTTCTCTAGAAAAAAATTTCCAAAAACAACTCTCATTTGCGAGTCAGCTTGTTGATCAGTTGCCAATTTCTGAAAATTCCACAAGAGTAAGTTTTGAAGTTCCAGCGGTATAAACTGAAACCCAATATTTATTTTCAGGTGGCTATTGTACAGTTTGCCGGAAAAACAAAGATGAGAGTTTTAGTGGACTTTGTGCAAAACAAGTCTTCTGCTGAAATCAAGAAAATTATCGAGAAGTCTCCATTTTATTCTGGCACTACTTTCACGAATCAAGCACTGATGAGAATGTCAGACTTGTTCAAAAAGTCTAAGCGCGATAACAGAAAAATGAATTTGTTGTTGTTCACAGATGGGTACAGTGCAGAGGATACCAAAGAAGGTAAGCTACTCCCATGATGATTCATTTCAAAGCAATATTTCTATTGTTTCCAGTTTTCTATAAGAGTTTCTGTGCGTTTAAAAAATAAACGTCGGTTGCAGGTATCCATGCTCTTAAAAATCAAGGCGTGACAATTTACACTGTTGGCATTAGCACTGACAAGGAAACTGGTCTAAACATGAAGGAGCTCCACAGTATGGCAGCAACTCCAGAACATTGCTACAACGCTTCTAACTTCCCTGAACTTCTGAAAAGATTCCCATCAACCCAATATTGCTGATTTATGTGTTCTTCCTGATTCTCATCACCCCTTCTCAGTGACGTTGTGAAAACCCTGTGACAATATGTTTGTTATTTTTGAAATTGAATGAAAAAATTTGACTTGAATTCTTTAATCTGTAAAAACCCCTCCCACCTAAAAACAAGATCACATGACAGAATAATTTATTATTAGATTGGTCTAATAAATCAACAGTTTCATTTTGAAATGAGAAGTTTTTATTCGTTTTAAAATGAAAGAAAAGACAAACATTTTGAGAAGGGAAAGGCAGGAGATGCACCATGCAAAATTCCAAACAATAAAAAAAATACTACCTCAGAGGTGAAATGCATTGGAAAGTTGTTAGGTTTGTGTTGTTTTTTGTAATTTTCTTTTAAGGTGAAAGATTATGAAAGATGTAGTTGGTATTGAGTCACCGATGGAAAGAGATGAGAAGTTGGGAAAGGAAACAAAACATGGAAATCCAAAAATTCTAAAATTGAGAGAAAAAAACTTGTCGTTGGAGGCGAAAAAAGGGAAGAGGGGAACGTACACCCGATTAAGACTGTATAGAGAATAATTCCCTAGGAGAATTGGAAAAAAAGGGAAATTTGGAAAATTCCTATAAAATTAAATTTCATGAAATTTCAAAAAAAAATTGTGCGAGTAATTTTGAGTGCCTAAATGTTAACATGAAACAGAACAAAACTGTTTTTTTCTCAAATCTTATTTAACCCGCAATAAACAGTCACTGTATTTTTTGTAAAGTGCAGTTCATGAAGTTTTGTTTTTGTTAGAAAGACAATTAAATAAACAATAAAAATGAGAGAAATTGGGGACAAAGGAAAGGGGAATCGGGGGCTGTACATCAGATGACTAGAATCCATTCAGCATGATTATTCAGAGAGTAAAAGGGTTATGGTTATGGCGTGTCGATGTGTGAATTTGAGATTTTTTGGAAAAAGATAGCACCTATAAATTGGCACTGGAGGAGAGGAAAGAAAAGAAGAGCATGGCTCCAAGAAAAATTACAGAGAAAATTTGAAATTATGACACCATATCCTCAGAAGTTTTGATTGATTTCACGATTTCTCAAATTTTCAAATTAAAGAAACTATCAAAATTAGAGAGAAACTGAAAAATCAAGCAAAACTTATTGGGAAGAAAGAAGAAAAATGAGAACAATGGCACAGATAACATATTATCGAAAATAATTGAAAGATGTGGACGATAGGCGAGCACCACGTGGCTTGGGCTAGAAGAGAAGTGAGGAAAGAACTGGCATGGATAGTTGAACGGAAGAAACTAGACGAACGTGAAGTAACCATCCGATTTTCGGCGTTTCTTTCCGCGCGTCGGATTTGAGCCGTCAAAGGGCGGCTTGGCCCTGCAATTCAATTCCAAACTTGAAGGTAGGGGGAACACACGATGGTTTGAGGTAGGATGTTGGGTTTCTGGCCGAGTCGGCGCCACATTAGCGAGCAGACAGCAGCCGAGAGCCCCCGTTGGCCTCTGCCCTGCAATACAACAAAACACAGGCTCGACCAATCTGTGCTCTCTCGCCGAATTTACCATTTCTAATGACTAAAGTTGAAGAAGCCCCAATTGACTAACTAAAGAACTATGAACGTGAAGTTCTAGAGCTGTACACTGTCTGCTAGCTGCTATTTTGCAAAGTTAAGGTGACTTGAAAGCTCAAGTATAGAGATTAAATTCGCACTTTTTCGAGTATGCCAAATAATCTTCTTTTCGGGCCCTAAAATTTTTCTTGTCTCTGAATGTTTCGATCAGGTTCAATTGCTGTAACCTTAATTCAACTGCTGAAGTTTTACATCGATTACACTTTATATCAAAACGAGCATCATTTAGTATTCTAATTCGAAATCGCAGAGCTTTTTTTTGCAGGTCCCTTAACTTTGCATGTTCTGCTTATTTTTACGCGGACCCACACACCCACTCACACACATTTACATTTCACATATATTAAACTATCACGTCACGTGAAACAAAAACATGTTGACAGGTTGAAGTGTAATTTGCTTCCTCAACTTGTCAGCTTGTCAGTATACACCCATCCACTTTCCACTCACCTCGACTGTCCGAGAAGCCACGTTTTGAAATTGGCGTCTAATTTACTGGGTGACTGAGTGACACCGCCTTCGAACATTTCGATTGGACTCTGCAAAACGACGAGCATTTAGATTTACATGAATCCGTGACCTGTCAAGACAAGACAGGACACACATTCATTGCGTTTGGGCCACCCCTTGAAAATCGGTTGGTATCAAAAAATCAAAAATCAAGGAATCAAATGTAATCAACTAGTGAAACAAAAGCAAGTCTTGGGTTGGAGAACTCAAGAATAATAGTATGGATGCCGCGATTGCATGCACTTTTTTTTCGAAATTGGGAGTTTCTCATATTAAAATCTCATTGATAAAATTTTAGAAACAGAAAACAGAGGATGTCAGGGACCAGGCACACGTATTGTATTTTTTTCCAGAATTCGAATCAGAATCGTTTTTTTGTGTTGTTTTGTTTCAGAAATCAGTTTTGAAGGAAGCAAAGAGGGAATCGTGCAAATAGTAATCAGTATGAAAAACATGTTAGTAGACAGAGAAAGCCAGGCAACATATGGTTGTTACATCTACAGTACATCCATGCCGACGGTTTTGACGGGTGATCGTGTTGAAAGATCGAAAAAGTGGGCAACACTAGGGAAGGACAAATAATGAAAAATTCGAAAAATAGAGAGTGCATTCCGAAAAGGTACGACTACATACAAATGGACTCGAGCTGTGTTACTCTGTTATGATTATCTGGTTCTGGACATACGTGTGATGTTGGAGGAGGATGAGGTGGTGAGTAGTGATGGTTAGTGGTTGAGGGATTCCGTTGAGTTGAATTGTATCTTGAAATCGGTTACAATGGAAAAGCAAAAATTTCAATCGAGTTATTCTTGCAATGCTTGTAAATGTCCGATTGAATGAGTGGTCTCTTTGTAGGGTTGTAGATTGGGAGGGTATGGGTCCAAAACTACTTTCTTTGGAATTTTTTTCTTTCAAGTTTTTGCTCGAAAAATGGTCAGAATGCACATTAAAATAGGAAGATTTCCACACATGACCACCCATCACAAGCGGACAAACACAGGCACTAAGAAAGAAACTACTACAGTAGCCGAGAAAAAGTGATAGAAAGAATTGGTGTTAGATCCGACTAAATTAGTCTACGGATCATGCAAATGTTGTTGCTGTTGTTGGTGTTAATTGTAAATATGTATATTGAAGATAGAAATGAAAAAATAAATAAAATCACGGGTCACAATAACTGTGTAAGTGTGGTTGTGTGAGTGATAGGAGAAGAAGAGGGGAAAACGTGTGTTAGTGTGAAAGTAAATCATAAAAAAGAAAGTTTTGCGAAAGGTTTAGTTTTTTTTTCGAAGTTTTGTTTAAAAACTAGTGAACTCTTCTGCTCAATAGTTCTCAAACAGTGTGCTTGTGCATTTTGAATAGTAATGGAACGAAGACAAAGAATCAGTTGATGGGCAAATGAATCGAATCAATCACTAAAGGCACATCGTGGTGGTGGACACAAAAACTATAAAATTGGTTAGTGAGTTGGATAGGCTGTTAGGCGTTTTCAAGGGGGCGGGGGCGCTTTCCTTTTACAAGAGGCTATTAGGAACGAAAAACCAACATTGATAGATAGAGAGATAGAAGCGCTGCTGAGAGGATTTGGCGTCTACTGGTCAGAGACTTGCTCGAAATTCTGGAAACATAAGAAAATGATATGCCTTTAGAGATTGAGTTCGTCGGCCACCCATTTCGATCTGTTCATTGACTTTGTTTCATTAATACTTTGATTATTTAACTTAAAAATAGTTGTGTTTCGAGAAAACTGTTTCTTTTTTGTTTACAGTTCTAGTTATAACTAAAGCAAACCAATCCGCAACTTAACCGTTCCTGAATAGCTTACCTTCCTGACCCGGTCGTTGAAATTATGCCATAGCGCTACTATCAGTTCTGTAGCAAGAATGTCTCCAGCATGTGCGGAAATCATCCTCATACAGAAAACCTAAATTGGCATCATTAATGAGTTGAACAAAAAGAAAAACGACATACTCCATCATATCCGAGGAATTTGTGCACAAACTTTTTCACCGACTGCCTGTCAGTGGCCAAATCTGTTGCTCGCAAATACTTCCTGATGAATTTCATGTGCTGAAAGAAAAATTTGTTGTAATCGCATCACTTTCATTGCTTGTTTTGCATACCTGTCCTGGAAGGAATGAGATGATAATCCAGTGGAACATGGAAACAGCCGAGACGAATGCTACCATAAAGTACCAGAACCATAGGAACAAAAAGATTTTTTCGTTGAACATGTTAATCATCAGAACACATTGAACGGTGTGGTGATGCACATTACCCAGTACTCGTACCTAGAGTTTCAGAAATAGTAATTGATCAAGAACATCCGAAGCTTACTTCAAAATCACACATAGTTACACGTGGAAAGTTTCCACTGACTTCCCATTCCCGGCCGTTCAACAAGTCTCGCAAGATGTGAAAGCCGTAAAATAGATTGTCAGTGCCTAGGAAACTATTCAACATGAACACTTGTAACACCACGTTTCCCAGGTAGAGCATTTTGATAAACACATATAATAACGTCACATAGTTGGCCCATCGTTTTTGTACACACATTCCGGATACATCAGTGACCTGAAAGCTTCAAAATGAATACTATTCCCATTCTACCTTTGCCTACTTCTCTCTGAATTTCAAGAGCGTCCTCCATGTGCCCTGCAATTGTCTGCACTGTGGCTGCTCGTGCATCAGCGTCCATCATCCTAGCATCGCATGCCATTTGAGTCAATGATTGCACATTGATTCCTGTAACACCCCCTTATTATGTCACGATTTGGAACGCATTTCTCTTTCCCAGGATATGATGTCTTTGCTGATCGAGGTCCTTCTCTCTCTCTCTCTCTCTTGCAAAGTGATAAAAGTTTCTCGAGAATCGTTAAGCAATAAATTATTAATGGATCGCGTCTCCACTTCACACCTACTTTTCTCTAGACCACTTTCTTTTTCTTTTCTTTTTTCTTCAAAAAAAAAAAGATCCCAAGCACATACGTATACTCAGACAGATACACACATTGCACAGTTGTGTGTGTGGTTTTAACGACCAATATCATCAGTTGGAAGTTCGTTTTTTTGTTCTGTCCCTCGTTTCATTTACTTACCAGAATGCCAATGCAGCAATCCTCTCCACATTATGCACGGGATGTAAAAGCATAGTGCCTCGAGAGCCAGAACGAACGGGACCCATTGATAGTAACTGATTTGTCGTGCCCTGAAAATGGCAGAAGTTTAGGAGATAAGGATGGGGTCAGGTTATACCTCCTGTCACCGTATTCCAACGGGAAGGCACTGGTCAACGGAAGGTAATAGGTGTTTTCCACCCAACAATAATTTTCGGTGTACTGTTCCCAAGCATCGGTGAACTGAGCAGGCACCCAACATTGTATTGGATAACCTGAAAAAGCGAAAAATTATACTATATCTTGAGAACTAGAAACAAGAATCATGCTCTCAGGGTACGGTACTCACCTACGTACTGCTTGGCAGATACAATTATCGCAAATGCGAATATAATAGCAGAAGTGTAGTGATAATTGAGCTTGTCCACAAAATCGTCGTCGACTCGCGGATGTAAGCCCTTGAATATGGCCGCCAGATAATATAGAAGCATTCCGGCGGACAAGAACTGCAAAGAGAATCACCAGCGTTCCTTCATCTGTCAGTGTGGCGTGTTCAGTGCGTAATGTTCAGAAATGTTCAAGAATAGTGATTATGATCAGACTAACAAAAAGAGATGAAGCAATATGCAGCAACAACAGCGAGAATAGAAAGGGGCGAAAAAAGATGCGAAACAGACAGAGGTGGATGAAACTCGAAAGGTTTCCCTGTGTGGGGCGGGGTCTATGTGTGTCCACCCGTCTCTTCGACGATGAAACGATGACACGCTTCTTCTTCTTCTTTTCCATCTCGTCAGGAGGATGCCTCCCGAAGAGCATATCAAATTGAATTATAATCCTTTTAGAAGATCTTCATCCGTCCATTGCCCTCTCCATCTTGCTCGTTCTTTCTCATCACAAACTTTTCTTCGCCATCTTTTTTTTCATTTAAAGTTGAAAGTGAGGAGATGATTGAGATGGTGAAGAAGTGTTAGGATCGAAAAACGAGCAGAAGGAAGGAAATGCAAAATGTACATATGAGATCATAGAGTTCTGATGTCAAAAAACTGGGCGAGGTGGAAAAGATCGTTAATCAAATTTTGATATTTTCGGAGAACCCTTTTCTGACGCAAGATCCTAGAAATAATTTTTGATCGAATTTGTGATAGCTAAAAAATAAATGACCTACGTAAAAATTCAGAAGGTCAAAAACTTTCAGACTAAGAAAATGTTCATAATTCGAAAGACTGTTTGTTATCATTCGAGTAATGAAACTCTACAGTACTGACATTAGAGAAATTATGTTCTCAAATTTGCAATTTGTAGAATCGTTTCGAAAGTTTTTGAAGTTGCGTTCGAATAGTAAAAACAGAGACGCAGAAGTTTTCGAAAATTAAAAAAGGATCATTTTCTGTAACTCACGAAAAAGATATAAACAAAGTTTGCCAATTCACAGAATCTAGATAATTTGGAAAAACTAAAAAGACAAAAAAGAGAAGACAAAACGAAAATTGGGAATTTCCTGACAAGACTCCCGCCGCCGCTACTAGGCTGCTACGGACCTCGGTGTCCTTGTCTAACTTTCAGGTGTCTGTCAGTCTGTATAATGAAGAAAAAAGTTGAGTGCTTCAACAGGGTTTTCAAAGAAAAAAGTAGATGTGTCGAGATGGATGGGTAAGAGCTTTCTGTGGGACGGAAAGAAGGAAATTAAGGCGAAGCTCCTGCCTCTTTTCCTTGAGTGACAACCTATAGTGTCAGATTGGACTAATTTGTATCGAGTCTTCTCTTTTTTCTCCTTTTTTTCTGGAGAAGAGGCTGCCCATCTGAGAAACGAAAAAAAAATGAGTTGAAAGAATTATGTGTTTTTTGAAAAAAAACTAAGATTTCGCAAAGAACACACTACTGTAGGTTTACTTACCTTTCTGTCCTTGTTGAGGTATGTCTTTGAGAACTTAGTGTCGTGAGGTGCGGCACTGCTTGGATGAACTGGATAACGTGCAACGTGGTTCAATCGTTCGCATTTCTTGAGATTTGTATGCTAAAACGGGAACGATTAGTACAATTTCTTTGAAAATGGGTGTCAAATGATGAGAAATATATACAAAAAAATGTGGAAACGTCAGAAAATACGATAGTGTATCGTATAACGTCCCCGCCTAGCAACCAGAAGTTTTCCACTTCTGTATTCCGATCCCAACATGGTAACGAGTGTGTGTAGCTCTCAAATGTCTGCATCATGTTTTCAAAAAATTTTTAGTGTCTGTCGTTTTTGTGTCTGTCTGACTTGACTGGCATGTACATTTTGCGTCGAAATTAGGGGAAGATATACTTGCATATACATGAGTGAATGAGTGAGGGGGTGGGAATGCGCGCAAAAGTATAAGTTGAGTTGAGTTTCGCATGCAAACGTATTGGTTCCAACTCTTCTTTATCCGCAACATTTTTTCGGGAAGTTTCCAAAATTTCTATCTTCTTATATCGTTTTTTGATATACATGGATG
Organism: Caenorhabditis brenneri; assembly: GCA_000143925.2. Lineage (NCBI taxonomy): Eukaryota > Metazoa > Nematoda > Chromadorea > Rhabditida > Rhabditidae > Caenorhabditis > Caenorhabditis brenneri. The sequence continues at coordinate 571,646 of GL379839.1, read as the reverse complement.
GCCACGGGTAAAAGTACTAACGAGTATATTTGCACAGAGCAGAGTTTTAAAGTCATTAGTACTAAAATTCTGGCCTGTGAATAATTCAACCCCCTCCAAAGACAAAATAGACCTACCCTACTTGAACTTGAACCCCCGCGTTTCGAAATTTTGGAAGTGAACTGAAGAGGCTAAGAGCCACGTCACCAAAGTAACAGCACAAAAGTTAAGAGAAAGCGAGAAACGAGCACGCGTTTACCGTCTTTTTCTATCGCTCGTTTCTCTCTTATGAGCTGTTGTTGAGGTGAGAGGAGGGGACTAAAAGGATAACACCGACCGGCAATCGTCCTGTATTTGCGTTGCCGAAAACGATACAGACAGAAGTTTAGCGGATAGAGGACATTTTTGAGAAATTTGAAATCTTGCGCAGATTTCGCTATGTGAATGTGTATGTATTTGTGTGTGTGTATTGGTAGAGTCGGCAAGCTGAGAACAAGATGAAACAAACGCGTGAGATCCTTCAGCTTTTGCTTTTTGCACTGTCCAACATCAACAAAGGTACAAAAAATCAGGTGGACGGTTTGATCTCTGTAGTATTGGTACTAGAGAAGAGTCGGGAAAATCAATATCGGATATTGTACTTTTTGAGTGCAAAAAAGAAATGTTTTAATTGAGAAGCGAATTAAAGATGTATTAAACAAAAACTGTGGTTGCAACTAGGTTTTGAGCGTCCAATTCGGTCTATGCATTATTTGAAAATTATTCTAGTGCCATAAAAACTGATAAGTTTCTTAAAGAAATTGAAATGTATCACTTAGGAATTTTTCTAACTTCGTGTTGTCCATTTCTAGACTGGTTACTGTTTGTTGTTGCACTAATAAATACTAGTTTTTGAGATGTTTTCCTACTCCTAAAACCTCTTGATGGGTTGCACCTGTAGAGCTGGCTAGGTAAAACTACCGTAATCTTAACCAAATCTTTCAAAGTGTAAACCATGATCCTAGATGATTTTTTCATAAAGCAGACTTTCTAAACAACTTAAAACAGGCAAAAATCTGCTCATCGCTACCGTAGTCTTTTAAAAGACGCGCCAAGCGGAACTAGTTGTCCTTATCCATCTACGTCATGATACAAGAGGGACCCCGAAAAAATTGAGAACCCGGGCACGGAAAAATCGGAAAAAGATTGTTAGGCAGTTGTTTGGCTCTAGCGGCGGCAGTCACATTATTGTAGATTGTGATTTGACTGCCAAATGTAGAAAAGCGGGCGGAGACATGCTCTCGCGACGAAACTCGACAATAAGAAGAGCGACTAACTAGAGTGCCTTGTAAGTGAGACTCGCAATCAACGCATCTTCTGAGGGCGACACCACTACCAAGGAAGCGTTGAAGCCACACAAAAGTGGAAGAGGGAGATCGTCTCATCAGTGTGTATGTACATGGTGCACATCCACATTCGGGAGGGGCAAGCCGCCTCGTCCTTAACTCGCTCAAGGGGAAACAGTGTGAAGAAGAAGAAAGAATGGGCGAAAAAGAGAAGGACGAGAAGTGAGAAAGTTGTAATTAAGGGTGAATTGACAAGTTGGTTAGGCGAGAATGGTGTCGACTTGAGGAGCTGTACAGATTGAGGCAAGAAAGGGAGACACTTGCTAACAAAGAGTGACGGGGGGATAAGACCGAGTGGAACGAAAAAGTGAAGTGGGAGTAGTAAATTTGAACATCTTACCATCGCTCTGGCAATTCTCCTTGATATGGGAGGTGGCATCACACTTAACGCGGTCTCCATCCTTCATTTTCATATGTGGCAATTACTCAGAATAAGATAATTTTTTGATTATGATGAGCTCCTCAGGTTGGAACGGGAAAACTGGCCAAATCCAGTTTCAGCTTCAATCCTTTGATAGTAGACGACAGAATAGAACAAGGAAGGATCCAAAGTAGACTATACTCTTGGTTCAGCCGGTTTACTGATACAGTTCAAAATCGTAAGAGCGACAACGATATGACAATGTTCAATATAAGTGGGTGGGAGGAAGAATATAATATTTAGCTTAAGCAAACTCGAAATCTGCGCAATATAGACTTTGGGTATGACTAGGTCTCGGGAGCAAGAAGCAATAGGGTAAGGGGCACACGGGTGTCAATGAGTCGTATGTATTTGTATGCGCTCGGTGCGATGTCAGAGGGTATCTGAGCCTGTTTGCCTGTCTCGACAAGACTTCCTTCAAGAGATTTGATCCGATATCCTTCGTCGTCGTTGTTTTTGAGACCTTATGCTTCTTGTCGGTTGATATTGATTAGCCTCATTAGTCGAGTAGTCGAATATATGTATATATAAGCCAAATTTGAGAACCTAGCGCACTACGCTTTTTAGCTCGTTTTACTCGCAGCTTCTCATTTTTCTGTTTCGGGTTACGCCCGCTCATTTGTGACTGGATACGGTAGGATGAGCATAAATTTGGCTCCTAGGCCGGATGAGATGGCTCTGTGAACCTCTGCGGGTTAGGTTTCGTACCCACAAAAAATGATGGGAACCGGGATTTTCTCTGAGAACCGAAGCTCGGTATGGGAAACTGCTAGCGAAGATTGTTGTGCGAAGGTTTTTTGGGCTAATTGAATTCATTAAACGTACCGAAAGGAAATGTTGCGATGGTGGTGGGATCATCCGGACATATTAGGTCCTTAGGTGAGTATAGTCAAAAAGAAGATGTGCGACTAGGTTGAAGAGCCAGGAAAAGAAGCGGGAATATTCAGATGTGACGTTCTGGCATAAATGGAAGAGCCGTGCCGAAAAATGGTCGGAGGAGGAGCTGTGTGGGCTGCCTCAAGACCGATTTAAGTCGTCACGTCAAGAATCGGAATAGGTGTGTTGATGTGATGTGACTGAGAGCCGCCAAGACAAGGCAACGCTTCAAGCTTCTTCTTACGCGTGATTAATAATTCACGCGATCGACGTTTAACGTCTTTTTTTTTGCGCTTCTATTCTTCACCACGGTCTCTTTACTAATTGCTACTCCTTACCGACGATTAAGTGTCATGCGGTATGCATCAGACCTTGTGAATAAAACAATATGTCGGAAAAACAGGAAAGAGGCACAAAAAGTTTGCGATGTGAGGGTACGGTAGGATATCCTATTAGGTCTATTTTGAGAGGAAAAACCTATAAACTGTCATTCAGTCTCACTTTGAAGGGTTTGTGAGTTTTTTTTCTTAAAAAATGTAGATCCGAAAATTGGAATATTCAAAAAGTTCTGAGAATTTACACGAAAATTTTGAATATGACAACTGAAATTTCAGAATTATCTTCTTCCTCAAAATATTCCAAGTTTTTGGCTGTTGGGGACGAGATCAACAGTGTTGTTCTAAAAATGGAAGCTAGTTACATCTAATTTAGCAGCGGACCCCGGGTTGAATTCTCTAACGAGATGTTTTCAGGAGATACCTATCATGAATAACTCACTTTACCTTCTCGCACCCCCTAAACTCCCAAGAAATTCAAAAAGAGCAACAACAACTCGAAAACATCATCAAAAATTCAATAAATGATGTATCAATTTCACTTCATAAAACAACAACAAAACGAATAACCAGTCCATTCCTAGACCACATTGAAGCTACTTGCTTGCATATAGTGTTGGTTTTGTGGACCCCACTTCTTATGAATTCTGATATCCGTGAGATTGTATAATAACCGTGGAACTAAAGAATTCCATGATTCCTAGGATTTTGCACTTAATAAACTAAGATATATAAACTCTTTTAATGGTGTTTTGGGAGTTGTAAATTTAGAAACAAGTAGCACCAAATATTTCATGGGAAGTATATGCAAAACCATAGTCTGGTCAGCTGGTTGTGCTTGCCGCGCCCCCATGATAAATTGGGCCTCTGGGTCATAACCAAGTGTCAGGACTTGTCATTTTTGGGTGAAATATGTTGAGATGAGAAACACTATGACATGGTGAAAAGTGGTGTTAAAACTGACCTAGGCGGTCGTATGACCATAATACTGTCTAAGAGATCCTTCTCCTCTGCGATCGAACTTTTCTTTCTTCCGTCCTTCTGAAAGTACTAGGAATATGAAAATGAGAGACAGAATTACGAGAAAAAAGAGATATCAGTCTGGAAGAGCAGAAAATGGGAATGGAAAAACGAAAAAAGCGAATCGAATTGAATCGAATCGCCATCATGAAATATTCAACGTAGAAACAAAAAACTGAATAGGCTTTTTCGGTGAAAAAGAGTATTAGAAATAGGATGAGAAGAGGGCAACCGGCTTCAGGAATTTTTAATACACCCAATTTCTTTTTCGAGACTGGAGGCTGTGAATAGGGCAGACCTATATGAGTAATAGGGCACCAAATGAAAAAAAAGAGGAAGAAGAAGATGGAGAAGACCCGGATTGAAAGTACGTGGATTTCGGAGGAGCCAGTGGAACGAGGGGTCAAAATGAATGAGAAAAAAGGGAGGATTGAGCTTGAAATGTATGATGAATGAATCAAGAAAGAAGAATGACGATGGAATAGAAAAGGAAAACTGAATGAGTGAGCATTTTAGGTTGAGTGACTCTACTCGAAAGAAGAAATATGGAAATAAATTGAATGGCTTTCTAAAAGCATAATTTTATTGTTCGCTGTGAATTCGAGTGGAAACTGGGGGGAGGAGTGGATAAAAAAAAGAGAGTCCGATGGGAGACAATAGAGTAAAAGCAAAAATAGTCGCGATTGTTGTCAGCAACTATGCGATCTGATCCGATTGGCAATCAGATTGACAACACTGACCACCCTCGATGAACGACGACGCCACAGTGGTGTAATGTGAAGAGGGGAGGGAGGAGTGCCGACGGGAGGGGCCCCCTTCTCGTCAGGTCTGCAGCCCATTTTTCATTGCTCACCTCTGGCCCTGTCGTCTACGTCTACTGGCTGTTGCTGTTGCTGCACACCTTAGATTCCCTCTTCCCGACACATTAACGAACGCCCTCTCTTTCTGGTGCATTTTAATTCGACAGGTGCTCAAGTCTCCGCCTCAAAACCACCAACCAAATGTCTCTCTGATGATGTTTTGATAGGAAATCGGCAATTTTGAATAATGGCACCATTCGCAAGAGAAACCCTTCCTGCCACCAACACTTAAGGTGTGTGAATTAGGCTAGGAGAAACATTTCTAATTTGAGGACATGAGAGAGGGGGGAACGTTGGAAGAAACCTACGGAAAGGAATAAAATTTTGCGAGAGTTAATGAAAATTTAGAATGAACTAGCTGATTCAGATTGATAAAAAGATAAACTCGTTGTTACAGACTGTGTTCAAGCTGCAGAAACTGTTTGTGTTCAAAAAACTGTATCTACCTAAAAAGGAATCGCGTTTCGTTCCACCTCGGAATTGGCGGAGTGAAAAAAAAAGAGACATGGTAAAATTTTTATGTTCGTGAGATGAAAAAGAAGTTTCACAAGATTCGAAAAGCGTTGACATTATTTTGAGGATCATATTTGAGAACAAAAAAGATTCCAGTCCACCTTATCTCCCCAATTCGAAATTTTTCCGTTTTTTCATTTTCAGTTTTCATGAAAATGCTGAAAATCACACAAAAACTGCAAGATGAAAATAAGGAATCCTCGAAAAGAGAAGAAATCATTAATCGCGTTTAGCAGTAGCACTCATTATACATACTTGATTCAAGTAGGGAGAAAAGGAAATGAGGGGCACATGAAGAGCATCAAACGTGGGGGCAGAGCATCTTCTTTTTTTTTCCTTTAATAGTTTCTTCCGGCGCCAGAAGTAGCACCATGGTCTCTATATTAGGAATGTGCAAAAAACGTGAGATTCCGCTTTTAGAAGTTGAAGTCGAGTAGAATTAGACATTTCAGTTTCAGTTTTCGTATTAGAAATTTGGTTTTGAACTAATGGTTTAGTTTTCAGGAAAAGGAGAAGCAAAAGCTGTCCCGTCTTACTAATGCGGACTAGTTGCTTGCAGGAAAAAAAACGAAAAAAGGATTCAGAGAAAGAGAGAAGGAGTTTTTTCTATGAAAAAACTCAAGAAAAGGACTCGAGTTCTTGTAGTGCATTTGTGTGTGTGCGGCCTCAAAATTTTTAAGTATGACATATGCCCCGTATTAGTCGGTAAGCGACTCGCGCCTTCAGAATCACTTCGTACTATCTTTAGGAAAGATTAATGGCACGGAAAAAACGTCTAGGGGATCAGAAGAAGATTGAGGACCATAGATAAGGAATGAGCAGTCAAGGAACTTTCAAGATGTTATGGGACGTGAAAATAGATAAACAAAAAAGCTAATCCGAATGAAGACATTTCAATGTCAGATTGAAAAAAAACGTTTTTTTGGAAAAGATTCAAAAAGAAAAACGAGAAACAAACATAAAACAAGTTGGACCTCCATAACAACGTCACTATAGGAACATGAAGGACCCTGAGGCACAAACTACACATTGTATATTTGTTTCATCTTCCCGACAAGATACATGAACATTCTTCATGAGAGCTGCCTCTAGTGCTGTTGTTTTTGAGATGAGATGATAAGAAGTGGTGATCTCATTTTCACTGGCCAGGGTGAAATGCATAGAAAGTTACACCTTGACATCGTGATTTATGACAGTTTCAATGTTAGAAACAGAACTCGTTCAGGAAAAATAGTGAGCTACTTAGGGAGAAGTGAAATTATCGCTTGTGCAATAGAAAGACAACCAGGTCAGCTTACAAAAATTTAATCGGCAGAGAACAATTCGGACCTCAATGATGTAATATGACAAGGTCTGCTCAGCAATTGGAATTTTTTTTTTCGGAAAATGACCTGTGCAACAAATGACGTTTTTTGAAGATTTTGAGGCAAGAGGAGTAGAAAAATATCTGTGGGACAGCTGTTTCACTACCAAAGCACAGGTCGCCGACAGGCCAAGGAACGAACAGAAGGGAAGGTTTTGCATGAAAACTTGAGACGAGAGTTAAAGAAACAAGAAAATTCTATAATCTTTTGATTTAAATCAATTTTTTTTCTAAAATCCATTTCTCACTTCTGGGGATTATATCAGAAATTCTCCAAACAGTCTTACTGAAACATTTCTTGAATCAGTATCTCAAAACAGATTTCCGAAAATTCAATTTCCAAATACTGTCTGAAAATACTTTTTTCTGAAAACTTTTTTGAATTTTTGTTGAACTGTGACACCGAAAATTAAAAAAAGCTTTGCGGTCAGAAGAAAAAAACCGGGTACTCCAAAAGCTCCTACGGTACTAACTCTAGAGCTAATTTAGTCAATCCACTTAAAACAGAGACCTTTTCTTCCCAAATGGTCGGATTTTATGTCCAAGGTGGAGTCGAGTTTAGAAGGCTTGGAGCACTGCACTTCTCCTTCTTCTGCATGTACTAAACCATTTTACGAGCCGAACAACGATAAAACTGCCGGCAGCATTACGAATAGTCACTTCTAATCCAGAATACGTGGATTGTGGAGAAGCGATGCAAAAAGTTGGAAGAGTCGAAGCTTTTTCTACCAAAACGACCATGACGAAAACCAAGATGACAACGCCCCGATGAAGACGACCGGGGGCTGAAGAAAGCCTTCCTCTGGCAAATGCAGACTGAGAATGCCAATTTTGAAAATTGGTGGGACCTCCCCCTTCCCTTCTTCACTTCTTCTTTCCCAAAAAATCTGCACATCAAAAGAAAAGAATTGGGCGCATGGAATTGAGAAGCAAAATAAAAAGAATAGAAAAAAAGGAAAAAGAGGAGGAGCCATGAGGGGAGGCCCACTGGATTTACTCCAATTGATGGATTTATTAGCCGACAAAGACGAAAGACAGTGCTCGCGTGCTACTTGAATGCGACACTATGAATAAAATGATGGGACGAAGAACAAAGGAACAAGGAGAGACAGGATAGTGTGTGTGGGATGGTTCTTACGATGTGAAATAGGACAAATGACATGCGTTTCTAAATGTAGTTAATGTACAGTCGTTTAAATTCATTTGAGATTCCGATTTCGTAAGATTGGTCGGCAAGCGTTTTTTTTCTTGAAGCGGTTTGGTTTTTTTTTAATAGAAACCGTAGTTTTTCCATATGTTTTCGGTATAATCAATTAAAAACATAGCATTTTGGAATTCCAGAAATAATTTTTCTAAAAATATTGATTATTTCTAAATTCAGATCATAAAAATAAAAAAATTACCAGAACTTCAAGTTCGAAAGTTAGTCTTTAGAACTGTTTGGTTCACCACAGGATTTCAAATTCGAAAATTCCTGATTCTTTTTGGTCGGACCAAAATATTCTGGAAATCAATCTCATTTTGTTCTAAAAGAGTTGGATTTTACAAACGAAAATTCACCTATATTTGAGAATATTCTGAGAAAACCGCAACACTAGCAATACCGTAATCATATCCAGTTTTCGAATTCCAAAAAGTTTATAAAAGCACCTGATCTTTTACACATGTATGCAACTTGAAAGACTTATACACTGATTTTGAAAAATTTCGTTTCCCAGGAGGAAGTGGTCACCGTCAGTTGATTGTTAAACAAAACAATTTACGATGAGAATCGAGGAAATATCTAACGCACACAGACGGCACCGAGAAGATGATTGCAACACGGGTGGAATGAATGTCGGACAAGAAAATATACGTGTCAGTCATGACGCCAATTGTTGCGTTTTTTCTAGGTTTTTGCCGACGGTTGACAAAAACGCACCCTCGTCGGCACGGAGAGGAAGAATCATATCTGTGCCAGCATGTCGTGTATCCCATTCAGTCAAAAAGCCTCCTCAGACACGATAACAACTTGTCGATTATTTGTCGGTTTGGACAAAGAACCGAAAAAATAAGGGTCTTTTGACAAGCTGTCTTCAGACCGCCCGCCTCAAAGAATATGAAAAAAAGAGGCGCAACTCAATAAGAATTACTGATTTCAAAGTGATACTCATCACCTTTCCGTTTTAAAAATCCTGCAAAATACTCACTAGTATCTGGTTTCGTAACGGAAAGGGTGAGAAGAAGGGAGCGAGGACAAAAGGGTGCCGCGAAGGTCGGAAATCAGGTCAGAGTGCTAATTTGATGATTTATTGCTACCCCAGGAGAGCTATTGGCGTAATTTTGTTGGCTAGGAAAAACTAAGAAAATGGGGGAAAAAGTGCATTGGTGGGAAAGTAAAGTAAAGTATAAGTGAATGTCAAGATGGTATAGTAACGAGAGGGCACTACGACTGCAATAGAAAACAGAAAAAGAGGGTGAGAAAAGATTCTTGGTCCGGAATAATTTATAGGACCCATTTCGAAGGCTCATTGACTCACTCATTCCAAGTGCGCCGTTTCGAAATGTTTACGATGCAACAAGGAGATGGAACATGAGACTGGTCAGAGGAAAAAGACCCGACGGGTGAAAAAAGCTTTGGATAGAAAAAAGTTAACTTTACAATTTTAGGTGAGCCTCTCTAAAAAAAGATGAAAAGTTAGGAGGAAATATAAAACTTGCGAAAGTTTCTCAGAACACCAAAAGTTTTCACACAGTAGATTTGAAAGTCGGAAGTAGTGAACTGGAAAGAAGAAGAAGACAAATATTCTATATATTTCTGGAGGTCCAAAAGTCACTAGGGACAGATTTGCGAGTTCTTAAAGAAGAGGTGACCTTGTTTGAGAAATCTCTAGTTTCGGTCTTTTTTGTCACTATTGCAACTTGAAAAAAGTGATGGATGAGCTAGAAGACGAAGAAGCTAAGAGACAAAAAAAGAATAGAAAAGAAAAGTCAACGGCCTTTGAACAATGCATCTTTTGTTTTGGTAGGCGGTTTTTCGGGAAAGGTATAGGTATAGGCATTGTGATCTATGTCTCATTTTTCTTTTCTTTCTAGAACTAGAGAGGATTAGGCTTTCGGGAAGAGTAATGTATTTACAGATTCAGAATAACTTTTTCACATGGCCAGGCTAAAAATATGAATTCTCTATGAGAGAAGGAGGCAACAATCTGTGATCTTCTTTTCAGAAATGTATGAAAATGTGGGGCAAGAAAAATAATGATGTTCGTATCGTTAAGAAAAATGCGAAAAAGCAAAAAGAGACTGAGAAGATGTATACGTTTTTTGCATTGTGTTCGCTTTTTTGTGACAAAGGAGAAAAAAGAAGCTCAGGCAAGAATTGTGTCTTTTCGGATTTTTTTTTGAATTTTTTTTGGATTTCTTGTTGTGACGACCTATAACCACCGTCTACTCAACAAGAATCAGTGGCTCAATTTTCAATAATCCTTGTGATGTATAATATCTTCTTGCGACGAAGTACACATCCTAGAACGATGAAAAAAAGAGAAGAAAGAAAAAATGAAAAAAAAAACTCCGCAAAGAGGCCTCTAGGACTCTGGATAATCTTTTAGATTGCTTGGGAACCTCACAACGTGGAGAAGCTCTGGAGGACTCAAAAATGTGGGAAAACTGGCGGGAGGCGATGAACCAAACGGGCACTTGAAGAACACAATATGTAGAGTAGAGTGGTTGAAAATGTTTGGCAGGGAAACGGCAAGGCGAGAAGGACTCTGTGGAGGGGCGGAAAGGAAATGCGTCCAGAGCAGTGGAGAAGGGGCAAAAGGAAAGGATGTGTGAAGTCGTATCTACAGGATTAAGGAAGAAAACACACTCACACACCGCCCCATTTCCTTTTTTGTCTAATTTTTATGCATGTACATCTATGTATAGTTTGAGTTTCCATGCTTCTTAATCACGGATTAACCAGAAGAAACTGAAAAAGAGTCTACTTGGTCCTATACTGTACATGTAGTCTAATGGATGATTCTAACTGGAAAAAAGTAAATTTGTATTTAAACAAAATTCTGAGTTTTGAAAAAAATGTAGAAAAGCAATTTCAAGTCGTCGCATAAAAATTGACAGTTTCCGTATCAGTCGGACAAACGATGGGAAAACTCTAAATCAGATTTTCCATATGGGAGTTAAGAAATTGTGATTTTCATTTTTTTATAATGAGAGATCTATATTCGTTGGGCCTGGACATAACACAAAGAGGTAAGCGAAGTACTGTAGCTCGAATGAATCAACTCAGTCTTACTTTCAAAAAAACTAAACAGAGATTGCAGTTTTATGAGATGTTAGTTTTCGGACGAAGAATTGAGAGTTTGGTCTCTTAAAACTGGCCCGTTTGAATATCGGCACTTGAAACTTCCAAGTCTGGTCGGGTCCTAGATCGAACGTCTAGAACATCGTTCAATCCGAAGGTTTTCAGGCGCTTGGGGTTCGGTAAGAAAAAAAAACGATCTAACCAAGTACAAAATAAGGACAAATCGTGCCAAAGAAGTGAGAGACAACTAGAATTCCATTATCTGGAGCCACCGTCTATTCAAAAGTCAGCGCACAGATAATCCGTTCTCGATAAAATAGATGCTCTATTTTCACTGATCTCTAAGGCTATAACATCAACAATACCAAAATGTGAAGACTACAACCATTTCTCGTATGATCTGAAATTTCAATGGATGACCTGATCAAACATGCAAAATTAATCAGATTTGAAATAAATCCTCTATTTAGAAAATAGGAAATAGACTTTGATGCTTGAATACATTCTATGATCGGCGTAACCAAAGGATTCTCAAACTTCTTTTTTTCGAAAAAGCAAACAATTTTGAACTGAGTTTTAAACGAGAGAACGGGAGCAAACGATTTGTTATCCCTATCACCTTGAGGTGTCTCTCAGTTCACAAATACTCGACCAGTTGGTCATGAGGGAAGAGGAACTTGCCCGGGAGGCTAGCCCAGAGAAGAAGAGTGAATGGGGACGAGCAAAAAGTTTCGAGGTCCACTCACAACGAGTTTTTAGGGAGTCGATGACGCCAACCCAGCCGGAAGATTCAAAAAAGATAGAGAGACATGCACAAAAACGTGTAGATGTATGCAGAAACCACCCCAAAAAAGTGGAAGAAGAAGTAGAAGAAGAAACATTGGGGGTGAGTTTTTTTTTCAGAATCAGACAAGCCGTAGGAAAAAATTTGGGAAAGTGAGAGAGAGAAAGGGACAAGTTAAGGCTAGGTTGGTTGGTCCTGAGGTTTGGAAAGTGTGGGCTGGAGCTTCCAGGGTCCCATAGAGGTATACGTTGCGGTTGTCGTGGTTGTGGGGGGCACAAGAAAGTTGACTGCATTGACTCGTCCGGTTCTCCGGAATGCGCATGCATGAGCTGTCAAGGAGAAAATCCACATTTTCCACCCAACCAAGCATTTCCAATGGTCCTAAGGCTCTCTTTGTTAATTACTTAGTTGACACGTGTCTTTTCTCTTTAGATCGTTTTTTTTTCAAAAGACGGCGTTTTCATAAGTGGGAAAATGGGAAAATAGTAGCACAAGGAGTGAGAACCATGCGTGAACTATACTGAAAACCAATATTTGATGACTTCTAGATGGGTTCGATACCAACCTTCCTCAAATGACTCGAACAAGTTCAGGTAAGCTAATGTTATACTTCTGAACAAAATTACGGTTTGGTGAAAGTTTGTGAGGTTCAGATAACATCTAAAAAAAGAGAAACCTCGTTGTAAGGTCTTCCAGAGAAAGAATCAAAGGCAAAAAGGGAAACTGTAGATGATATCAAGTTCTTTTCGGCAAAAAAAGCAAAAAAAAATTGGTGTGATGTAGAGGTTACAATGTCATATGACGAAAAATTCCAGTAAAAAACTAGGAAATGGGTAGTTTTCTTTCTTTTAAGTGATTTTTAGTGGCATTTCCTTAGTCTTCAAAAAAGAGTTAAAACGCAGACATGGTTCATGATTTCTGGAACAATACTAACAGTTTTAGTTTCGAAAAACCTGGGGACTATGAAATCAAAAATGATGCTTTTGAATCAAATTTACTTCTGACGAAGATCAGCTTCTTTCTGTATGAAATTAGTTCCGAAAACTATGTACGCGAGTGTTACACAAATTTCCATTGAAACTCCTAAACCTATTCCGAACGTCTACCACATATTTTTTCTTGTATAAAGAACGGACGTCGCGAAGTAATAACCAATATAATAAGAAAACTGAGACAACATTAATGTGATTTTTTCTGTGAAAAGTCGTTTTTCGAAATGAAAATGTGCACCAGATGGCTTCAGATGCCGAAAAAATGTGTAGAATAACTTGGTGACCACATATAATTGTGCGAAGTACTAGTAAATGAAAAACTGGAGATGTAAGTTAGAATAAAAAAGAAAAAAGCTCAAGCAAACACGTCGGAAAATCGGAATAATCGAATCAAGGAGTTGACTGCCAAAACGTCTCTACGACACGGGGTCTACGAGATAATTGTTGTTGAATGTCTTGGCAAGAGAGAATAATCTGATAAAGTCTCTCTCTTTCCTGCCAAAAGTCGTTGAGGGCAATAAAAAGGAGATTAGCGGAAAAGTGACTGCCCGGGGGTCACAATGACAAAACTGGGCACCGACAAAAGAAGCTATTCTCTGAAAAAATATGAACGTCTTCTTTCAAATGAGGAACATGTCGAAGCTAGTTTTAGATTCTTGAAGATACCATCTTTCCATAAACAGCAGGGCTGGCAAAGCTTAGAGGAATAGCCAGATATAGTGATTTTAAAGTGCTGAAATGGGAATTTGACATGAAGAAACACAAAAAAGCCGCTACTATCATTACTATGTTTGTTGTGACATTAGAAAGTTTTTGAAAGAGAACATAGAAATCCTGAAAACCGGGGATAGAAATTTTGACAGAACAAGGTAACTTCTGACAGGATAAGAAAAATGTGAAAACAGATGCAAGGAAAAAACCTATCCCGTCATCCCATATCTCCTTCTGCTTTTGCTCTTCGCCGCCCAATGAATAACTAATTTTGTTCTTCATACGGAACGTACATTGAGGAGTGTAAAGCTGGCGGAAGAAGATCACAGAATGCATGGAATGCCGGATGAGATCACGAAAGAAGCTCACATAGAGTCGACTAATCAGAAATTCAAGAAAAGAAAAGGGAGGATTCTCAGAAGGTGGTTGCAAGTTTAGAAATGGAGAGAAAGAGAAGGAAAAGGACCAGACGTTCGTTTTTATGATACTATTTGAAAGTTATGTTTTGAACGAAAACTATGATGTTTGAGAACTTGTCTGGCAGAAAAATGTTGTTGTTAATGCTCAGGGGCTTCGGGGATAATTTTGAAAACGGTAGGTATTCACAGGTCTGAAGAGTATATTAGTTAGTACCACAGTTTTTTTTCAACAGGTAAAATTAGTGCTTTCCTAGTTTTTATGAGTTTACCTAGTAACCGATTTCGTAAGCCCTAAAATTTGTTTATCTTATTTATTTACCCACCAAAAAACCAAGGATAGTTAAAAACTACGATTCTCGAGTGATGGGACACCCGGGGGAATGTGGCGCTGACCAAAATCGTCGTGGATAATGAAGTTTGGTTTGACAAAGAGTGTGCACAAAGAACTGCGGAATTAGAGGGAGGCGGGGATTCGGAAAACTTTCTCTGAATTTTTTTGTTGATTGAACACTTCACAATGTACAAATTCCTTTTTGAAATAATGTGAACTAGATGCTAGGAGGTCTGGCACTGATAAGAGAAGTCTATAGAAAAAGGCTTCCGGATTGAGGGTCGCACTAAACTCAACAATCCAACCGGATGGATACCAACCTGCTGATAAAACTGGGAAATTGAAAAATGAAGCTAGAAAGGCAAAGTTTGATGGTGGAAAATCGGAAATTGAAATAGGAATCGAAAATGTTAAGAGGATATACATAGTTTGTGATTCTATAAATCAAATATTTCAGTTCAAAAAATCAAATACAGTTGAAAAAAAAAACTTCAGAAAACTCATTTAAAAAACCAGAAAAACAAGAGTCAGTGATAACAGATGAGAAAAAAAGAGATTGAACAAAATGGAATACCTTGTCCAAATCTGGATTTGTTTGCGTTTGCGCATATTATATCAGCGGCTGTTCGGAAAAAAAGAAATTGTGTTTTTCATTCATGGCCGAGGTAGAAAAAAGTAAGAAGAAGGAGAGGAAAAGAGAAAAATCTAGAAAATTAGTAGACCAACTACTACGTCTCATGTTTTTTCTCCAGGAGGATGGGAGCAAGGATAACCATTTCACTAATCCGTTGAGGAGATTAATAAAACTACTGACTTGCACTTTTATCAGAAGAAATGGAAAGGTGAGATGAACAAAACAACAAAAAGATCAAAAGAAAATACAGTCGATGAACCTAACTTTCATTCTGAAATATTGAATAAGAAAAAGCTGGAAAGTGCAAAAAAGAGCTGAAAGTACAAAAACATAGGGTGATAAAAGAACATATTTTGTCACGGTTTCATTACAAATGCAGATTTTCAATATAGAAATTTATGATTCATGTTATTGAAGTGATTAATCAAAGCGAAGAGTGATTAGAGTGAAAGATTGGTTTACAAATTGGAGATTAAAGCGAGTATGTTTTGTGAATTAAAAAATGAAGTCTTAGAATTTTCAAAAGAAAACAAGACAACAATAATATTAGGAGGAGGGGGATAATGCTTCGCAAATTTCAAATTGGAGTTGAACATTGCGTTTGAGAAAGTCAGAGAAACTGCAGCAGAAACTTCAAATTTTAGAAAAGGGGACCTATGTATGAATGTCTAAAAAAAACATTGTAGGCTTGAGCTTCGGCTTTTGTAAGGATCTTACTGGAAGAACACTAAACACGTGTTTTTTTTCACAAACCATACAGTTTTTGTCTTCTGTTTTGCAGAGTTTCTCAATATTTCAAATTTAGCGAACTTCATGAAAACTGAATCATTCAGTCCTTTTTTGAAAATTCTTATCTCAACATTCAACCAATTCCATATTCTCTAACTGATATATTAGTTTTCATGTTAGGCTCGTCATCGAATATTTCACTAATTTATTACAGAAATATGTGAAACTGAAAAACAGGGCACAAGTTCCAGTTGTTCCGGTCAGAATATGTCTCGACTATAGCTATACCATATTTTGATGCAAACATGTTGTAACTAGCTCCACCCCTTTCAGAAGTTTGACGAGAAAACCCTAAGGCTGCTATAAAATCGAAAGTGAAGATGACCGGAAGCACAATATGATAGTCACTTTCAGTTTTGACGCGCTCCCAACATCTCTGCTTATTTCTTGTCTCATCCTTTTTTTTCCTCTTCGGATCAATCGGTCGTCGAGTCACGCATCAACTCCTGAGAGCCGACACCCCGACTTTCATTCCTTTTCCTCTACCTTCTCTTCCTAATACATACACTCCACACGCAACTCCAAGCCACCCACCGCACCAAACAACTCCATAGCAACAAGGTCTTCATAGGAAGAGGAGGAAGAAGGGGGTACACGTTCTGGTCAACGTTTGTCCGGCCATTTTCATCATATTCATTCTACTACTACCTCTACACGATTTCCCTTATTTTCTTCTAGTTGGCTGCACTTTTCAACCTGTCCGGGTTCTCCTGAAAGGACACCCGGACTTTCGAGATGATCTATATCATATTCTTCATCACTATTATTGGTTTCTCATATGAGCAACCACCAGATTCCCCAGGTAGAACAAAAAGCAAATTATTGAGACAAAGTTTTAAAAAATTGCAGTGGGAATCATCGCGCAATCGAAAAACAGTTCATTGGGATCACTTATCATGGTGAACAATACGGAAAATATCGATTCGTCAATGGTACCACCAGTCGGGACACTAGAAAAGTATCACAATGCATCAGAACCGTCTTATCTTTACATAGTGCAACTAGGTAAGAAACAAACTATTAAGGTTGCAGAAAATTGAGGGAAAAAATTGAAATTCAACAATTTTTTTCTAATCGGAAAGTGGTCCAAAAATGAAGATCTAAAAAGTAGTTTCATAAAAAAGGTTTCACTAATAATGAGATAAAAAGAGAAGCTATCAAAAAAGAATCTACCTGATATGTTTTTTGAACAATTTCGATAGTTACAGACATTTTCGTAGCACAACTTGTGTTATGGATGAGTATTTTCAAGATTCAAAGAGCTATTTTTCAAATTTTCTTTTACTTAGTTTTTCGAAAAAGTAATCTCCACCCAAATCGATTTGTTGACAATTTTCATTGGATGATGAAAATTATGATCTTGAATTTGTGACATTATTGTAAAAAATTTTCCGTCGTTTTTCATAACACGTTTCAAAAATTACGAAATCTGTTGAGGAAAATTTCTCGGTTATGGATGACTGATCCAAAGTTTTGAAACATCAGGGTTTTTGTTTTCAGCAGAGCCTTTCAAGCTGAAAAACAGCTTTCCTAACCAAAACTAGCATGAAATTCAGATTTTCAATGTGGTATTCAAAGGTTTTGAAACAACGTTATTAATGCATAATAAACAATTTCTTTCCAGCAATTTGGTACTTTTTTGAAAAGCTTCTGAACGCTTATGACTCCTTCAAAATTCTCAAAACATAGTTTTCTCAAAACATAGTTATTTTCAGAATTAAAAACAAGTCGAGTTGAGGAATCATTCTCAGAGCTTGAAAGCCGTCTCAATAAACTAATAGATATGGCATTCATCCTAGCTGGATATAAACATCGGAAGCAGACTCCACCTGCCGAGATTACCACGAATAGTTCAATTTATAACACAAAGGTGGGCCTTTCCTTATCTGAATATCCTATGATAGAAGTTCCCTAATCCTTAAGAAAAGAATTGGAAAACATTGGACGGAAAGGTTCTAAAAAGGAACCAAAGCATCAAAAAATCAGAGAGGCTTAGCTCTTACGTAGCAAAGAAGCAAAAAAACACGTGAGGAACCTAGAATCTTTTGTGTTTCGCTCATTTCTTTTTTCGAGTTCCTTTCTTCTTATTTTTAATGAGAGCACACTGGACGATGAAAGTTTAATTGCAAGATGAGAGACCGGAATGGTCAACTATTTTTTTTGCAAAAAAATGAAACGAAAAATAATGAAGACACCGTCTAGAACAAAAAAGGAGCAATGAATGAAGGATAAGCTGGAAAAGCCTAGAATATGCACTTTTTCTGGCAGCCATCCAAAAATAAGTGGCGGATCTCTTTCGTTGTCTGTCTCTCAGCTTTTCTATTCTGTCTATTTTTATACTCTGTTTTTTACCTAACCGGAAACTATATGAAAGACAAACGGAGTATTTAGGACTATACCAGGAGACAGACGACGAATGAAAAAAAAGAAAAGAAAAATGGGAAGACAGCAAAAAAGGAGAGGTCTAACTATTTCTACTTGAAAATTTCTCTACTATAATGTGCTTGTTTTTTGTTTTTGTTTTCTCCAGGACCTCCCCTGTCGGTTTTCCTCCGTTTTCCACGACTAACTGACATCAGTCCGTGACTGATTTACGAATGTCACAAAGAAAACGACACCATAATAAGCAGAAACGAACATCCCAAAAGAGAAAAATAGGCAAACGGAAACAAAATTTTGTGCTCAAAACTTGGTTAGTATCTTTGAACTGGGAAGAGGAAGGAGTTCCAGAAAAGTGTTGAGGATAGGAAGAAGAGATTTTGAAGAATGTTGAAAATATACGTAGCCTACATAATTGGAGAATAAGATTAAGAATATAACAAAATATGTTCGAAATTGAATAATATTCAAATCATGATTTTGCAACATTTTTTTGGAGAATTGCAATAAAAAAGGTTTGATTAGATCTGATGAATATACGTTCTGATGATCTTAACAAAAATATTCGAAAGATAAGCAATTTTTTTTAAAGAAACAATGAATCTTTTTCACAAAATATTCTTATAGAATTATTCCAAAGTGTTGATGAAATTTTTCATTTTTTTCGATTGAGCAAAAAAAACGATCGGACAGTTGAAAAACACGAGAAAACTAAAAATTTCCAGTGTTAATCAGATTCTTACATATTTCTGTATATTTTTTCAAAATTTATGGGAAACAGACAAATAATTCAAGAAAAAATAATCAGTTTAATGATCACCATCGAAACATTCGGATTTCATTTTCCTAAAATAATTTTGGTTTTTTGAGAAAATAATTTTAAATTTATTTTCATCAAAAGAACTATCGAAAAGATTTTTTCAACACCTTGAGTTTCATATCAACCAATTTCAAATTCTTAGAAACTTCCCAGGACCACGCGAAACAAGTAAAAATGAAAACTACCCTACTCATACCCACTTGAAATGGGGTCGAAATATTTCAGGAGGGCAATAGATGCAAAAAGATAGAGCGTGTTTGAAACAGGCGCAAAAATAAATAAAGTGCAAATGCCGCAGCCGTCTGGACCTCTTTTACCAAACGGCGACCCTCTTTTTTTCTTTTCCACTACTTCTTCCAAAAAATACTTGACCCCTAGCTCCAGGTTTTTTTGGAAAAGAGAAAAAAAGGAGAGCAGTCCAAGGTACACAACATACGCAAACGCACATTTTTAGAGCATCAATGTTTCGTGGAATGAGTGAAAAACGGGAAAAGCCAGCAGCCAAAAAGATCCGGCGTCCGGAAATTAGCGTTAGGCCCGTTTTTGTGATGCAGAGCTTTTCTAAACAAAGATTTAGAACACAAAAATATAGAGTACCTTCTAAAACGAATCCTTAGGACTACCCCATATCCTAAACTGAGGGTGTAATACTCATAGACCACACCATTAAAAGGATGGGGGTGGGTGAGAAGAAAAAACCCGGCTCAACTTTCGAAATGCAATTTGGAAGAATTTTGAAACCAGCCAGACACACTAGGGCCCACGGCGACCACCGCCATGGCCACCGAGAGATATAACTGGAAAAAAGTGACGAGAAGTTGCAAAATGTTTGTATCTATGTTAGTATATGTACACTAGACTCAGGATACTATGTATATTTGCGCATTTTGAATGGGACCACCTAAAAAGGGATGGAATTTGGAAAAAGGACAAAGTCGATTTTTTAGAATTTTGGAAAATTCTGAAGTGATTGAAACAAAATGTTTTAGGCCGAAACTTGCAATTTACCATATTTTGATTTTTTAAAAAGTAGGAACATGAATTTTTTCCGAAAAACTTGAAAAGCTCTAAAAACAAATATTTTTGAGTACTGTATTTCTGCTTGAAAATATAAGAACAAATTCCAAAAAGCGGAAACGTCTGGATGAATGAACCGCTTTCAAATTTTGCTATTTTCGAGACATTAATCTTGAATGAAAATTAACACCATCAAAAATCGAGAATAATCCGGAAATTTTCACATCAACTTTTTTCATATGACGTTTGTTTCCGTAAATGAATAATAGAATTCAGATCAAATCACTATTTTTAACAAAAATATCAAAGTTTTCTCGGGATGATGGTGATAAAAGATTAACATTTTGCAAATTTCAATCTTTGAATTACGAAAAAAGTGAAACCAAACGTTTTGAATATGACGAAACCTTTCTAGTTTTTTATTTGTTCAAATTTTGGGTGTTCTTGGTCTATAAGGTTTCTGTCATTTTTGAATTTTGATCTTTCACCATTTTTCATTACTCCCTGAATTTCAATTAGGTAGCTTCCATTCAGTTTTTCTTTAGGTCGATTGTTCTCTCCAAAAGTACATATTTTCTGCTTTAATTCCCCAAATTGTTGCGGTTATTGCCCTACTGAATTAGGAAAGAAAGAGATAGAAAAAAGAAGAGAAGACGCAGGTGGAGAAAGAGTGTAATTATAGCTTTAGAACTCTGAGCAATGACTCAACAGCTGGGGGGTATCTGGTTCAGGATGAGAAATGAGGAGGGGAAGGAGAAAAATGAAAAGAGAGGATTTCTAAAAAAGAGAAGAGTTAGACCAGATTAGTCTAGTCTTGTCAAGAAATTTGTAAGCTGCAGTTTTTGTTTGTCTGGCGAGCCACTAACATAGAGAACTTTTTTGTTTTTTTGAGACAAGTCATATTCAGATAATTTTTTAGAAAGAACAAGTTTGGGTACTGTAGCTAGATAAAACGAACTTTGAAATATGAAGAGATAAGGAAGTTGACCGAGAATTTTTTTTTCATCGTCTGAGTCACTCTTCCACCAATAACACCACCCTACCACCAGTGGCATCCTATAACCCCGCGTTTTTCCTTCTTTTCGCCATCCCCACCACCAAACGGACACCCTCTTTTCTCCCCTCGCGTTTCGTACTCTTGCCTTCTTCCTTCTTTTTTCCTTCTTCTTCTTCTACTTCTTTTTCTTGCTTCGTGGGGGCCCTCGTTTCTGTTGGTCCTTTAATCGATGTCTTGGAGTTACATTTTTCCTCCTTCTATGGTGGAGGCTCAACCAAACATACAAATCGAAAACGCGTGCCAAGACATGGGTCCCCCGAAATTTCGGAAATACTTGGAGAGACGAGACAAATACACATTCGGTGGAATATATTGGGTCACCCTTCCGGTTTTTTTTTCATTTTTTCCTAGTCATTCTGTGCCGATTTCTATTCGTTCAAGCTTTTTGAGAATTTTCTTGCAGTTTTTCGAATTTTCCGTTGTAGAAAATAGACAATATCTGATTTTCATCATTTTTGAACGACACTAAAACATTGAAACTTTCAAAAATAGCTTCCGGAGGTCAAATAGCGATACTTGAAGATTGTTGAAATGTTGAGATTGCATTATTTATTGATTTGTTTCAAAACGGCTGAAAAGTCAGAATCAAGCCATGTTCCAAAATTGGCACATTCCAAAAGTCAGAAGTTACTATTCTAATCATAAAATATATTTTAACCCGAAAATTTGATACGGAAAAAATTGAACCGTTGAATTCTAATTTTGACATGTTTTATGTTTGCTATCCATCTATATATACCTAGTCCCAATATTCTAACTTAATTTGCATTTTAATTTTGTACCAATTTTGGTTTTTCCTTCTTATTTCCTACTAGATTGAAAACTCATCAATCAAACGACACGCGAAAATTTTGGTTTGACCAGACGGACATGTGTTTTCTTTGGAACCAATTTTAATTTTGAAATATTTAGGGGTCAAAAACAGAAAAATGCGTATTGGTGACGGAAAGTTTTCTGTGTCACTTTTCGAAGCAGACGTTAAAAAAAAGAAAGGTTGAAGTAGTGTCCAGTCGCTTTTTTCCAGTTTTTTTTTTTTCGAAAGAAAACAATCATTCGGGCAATAGTCAGGTTTTCCAGACTCACAAGGAGCAAAACATCAACAACAATAAAGGGGTTCGGAACAAGTAGGGGACAACAGGAACAGAATTCCTTCACCCCCTTTATCCTACGCCTTTTGTGTCGTTCCTTTAGTATCTGTTTTGTTGTGACACGGACACATTTCTCAGTAGTTTTTAGTCTCAATTTTAATTCTTTGAAACTGAAAAGATGCTAGACATGGTATGACGTTTCTGAGGAAAAGTTTTCCAGTGTTCCGGGAAATGAAAAAGAGATGAATGGACGTTCAACGAAATTAATTAAAAACCGAAAAAAAAACAAAAAAAAAGAAATGGGACGTTTACCGAGAACGAAGATCAAAACTACAGAAACGGGACCTCTAAAAGTCTAAAATGACTTGAATGAAGTTGCACAGGGAATTGATGCGGAATAAATGTAACTCGATGACCATTCGGAAAACCGGTAACTATATTTATTGGTCTGAGTGGTTGGTGCAATTGCAGGGGAAAATATCGGCAGGAAAATAATTTCAAGAGAAATGATGGTTCTCAAATTCATATCTGAAAATTGGAGCTAACTTTGGGAAACCTGCATCTACAGATTTTGAGAAAACGTAACAAAAGCAAAAAAAATGCCTGAGAAGTTACACTATTGGAACAATACAAAAGCTTACTCGGGTCGAACACATTAACAATTTATCCAATTATTGAAATCAAAATAAATTTATTTTTTTTTTATGCAAGTGGGCTAAAAAGAAGAAAAAGCCTGTATTTTGCGACTGATTCAGCAGTTTTTTTTTTTAAATAAAATCACCGTTTTCATAAAACCAGTAAAGGATTAAAGCTATTTTTTGAACGGAATTTTAAATTTTAACTAATTAAACTCTTTTTGCTTATCTTCGGGAGAATCCTGCAGTTTTCTAGCTCTGCACATTGATTGATTTCGAAAAAATAACTCACCATAGATTCACTTCTCGGCATTGTCAGGATGAAATACAGACGCTAGTAAGCACTTTGAATATAACACGGCACATGTGACGAGCATTTACAAAGTAAAAAGAAGAGCAAGTAGAAATGATTAGCCAAATTGTTCTCTTCATGGAGAGGTCTATTGGTGAGAGAAAGGAGAAGAGTAAAATCCCAAAGAGGCGAGAAACCTTTCGAGTACAAATAAAAAGTACTTTAGGGACATATGTGAATGAGTTTCAAAATAAACACTTCGAGAATGTTTCAGATTCTCAAAAAGCGAACATCAGGAGAGACTACCCTCATTCAGTTTGTGACATACGCAGGGAGTGAACTTATTCTAGGAGAGGTGATTTTATCAGTTTTCTGGGAGTTATTTCATATCATTTTTGTACAGGTAGTTGCAGACGACTTGATGTTAGTATCTGTTTCCCAAATATCCGCCACATTGAGGCATCCGCTTGGAAAAATTATTTGTAAGACACACTTATTGTGAAGTGACCCAAATAATTCTTTGTTCCAGCTGATAGAGACATTGAAGCTGAGAGTTCTACCAAGTGGTGGTTTCTGCTCACAATTATTTTTGTTGGTTTAATTTTGATTGGTTTGGGATGGTGTTGCCTGTTCTGTTTTTACAACGTTTGTGGTTACGTGTTCTGGACGGATCAAGGAGACTATATGACGAAAGCACAGAGAGCTAGAATGAAAAAAGCTTCGGATAAAAAACCGCTACCAATTTATATGGAGGAGTGAGTATTTTTGACGTTTCCACATTTTTTTTCTCTGTAAAAAGTTCAAAAAAAAAGAACTCACCGCAGTAGTGCGTTTCGGTTGATTGCGAATGCGATAGTGACGATCGTGGTGCAACCAAAATTCCATACGACTGTCGGTTGACTTTCAGAGCTGCCGAGCAACCAAGCGACACACTCCCATCTGATGGTACAGATCCTTCCGTGGCAGTGAGGAAAGTGAAACTGAATAGTGAGTTATATTTCTTGAGTTTTATGATATGAGCAATGTGAAAAATGAATGAAAAAAGAGATTGTAAAAGATCGAGTAGCACCAAAACTGAAGCTAACTGTCTACTGTTCTGGAGTTTCGTTTTGGTAACGCTGATAAAAATGGATTATAATTTCAAGTTGGCGGTCAAAAATGAAGAAAATGATTTTTGTAAGGATTCTAGAACTGGCTAAAACGTAGATGTGTTCAAATTAGTCACTCTTTTCGTTAGTAATTGGCTGATCTAGACAAGTTGAATGTAGTGAACCTGATACCTATTTTTCTCGAATCGCCTCATTTTTCAACGCCCTTTTCTCATATAATACGTCAAGTGCTAATTATGAACAATATTGTCGCTTATGCTTTTTTATTAGAGTTTTTAAAGTGTTCAAATTAATATACAGAGCTTAGAAAACCAAAAAAAAGGATCAGAGAAAACGGAAGAGTTTGGATCCATAATGGTTTCCGGGGACATGTCACATCTAATTACAACTCGTTTTGCAACTGCCAAATAACGTCATATTGCACTCTTGGGGGACGTTGTTCTGGGAGAACGGATGGGCAACAAAAACATTAGAGGGACGCTTCAAATGGAGTGTCAGTATATATTACCATCGAACATTTTTGAAATTGAAAAATGAGATCTTCAAGATTAGTATCTAAAGTGGATCCGTCTGTTCTAAATTTGTCTTGGTTTTCCAAAAAAGATGAGAAGATGTCGGAAGAAATTTTGTTCATCCACGAGTGGAAATACTAATAAACTCACTTGCAAAGTGCTTCAGGGCGAAAGAGTAATTTAATAGTTGTGCTGGGTGACGGTGACGTGAATGAGTTTGTTTCAAAACGTAGGTCTCAGTTTAGCTGAGATATTTATCACTTCTTAGAATAAACTGATTCTGATAGAAGGTAAAGAAAAAACTGATAACGAAAATTCATTAAAATTTCATTATGTTTACTGTAGCTGTTTTGAAGATTGGACCAAAACTAAAAAGATTTTTAATGAATAACGTATAGCTGGGTAAAGTTTTGTCCCCTGGAAATGTCTCCGAATAGAACGAAAAGAGAAGTGTGAAACTAAAACCAGCAGTTAGTTTTTGCCAGTCAGGAATAAGTGTGAGAAAATGGAGAAGTCGCTGACAAAATTGGCACGCCTCACATCGACACACATTCACACCATTGAAGCAGTGGCTGGATGTAGAATTTTCACAATTCAAAAAAAAGAACTGGTTGAATAATGACAGAGAGACACGAAAACTAGCACAGCCCACCGTGTCTTTAAGAACTTTTGATTGCAGGGGTGGCGGATGAGGAAGACTTTTGTATGTGATAGAAAAAAATGCTTCGGAACTGCATTGCGTGTTGAACTATAGTTAGGAAATGAAACGCTAGAATTGTTCCGAAATTGAAAAATGTGGGACGTTGGAAAATTCAAAAAATATTCTTCGTAGTTATTACCTTTAAAGAAAAAGTGGAACGACAACAAACGGCTCAAAAAACGTTTTTGAACAATATTTTATGAAGCATACAGTTACGACAAATATGAAATCGACCAAATTTTTGAAAAAAAAAGGATTTTCTTGGTGAAACGATTTATCAAACAATGTCCAGGTTTAGATTTCAGAATTCAAACAACCTGTCTAAGAAGTTATTGAATTCAATCAGATTGAGTAGGTTCGATTCGCTAAGTTTCATAGAATATTCGTCATTCTCAGCGTGATTCAGTAGCTAATTCATGGATCATTGTTTTTGAAAGTCAAATTTTTACTTTTCATCGAGAAGCTTCACTCATAAATTTGCTAACTACTCATTTTACTGATTCATTATTTTGTTTCAAGCAAAATCGGGTCCAAAAACTACTCAACTTGAGAAGTTAAAAATACTCCTTTAACGTCTCCATGAAAACTCATCTCAAAAAAGTGCGAGAAAAGTGGGGGAAGTTTTTTTAATGACTTTTTCCATAGATGAATGTGGGAAATAGTTCGACCCGTGCAAAGTATTTCCTCTGAGCTTTAATTTATGTGTTCAATGGGAAAGCTGGGGATGGGAAATAATGCAAAATCCAGGTTGGTCTTTGTGAGTTTTGACTCTCTCCAAAATTGATTGTTTTGATAAATTTGGTGCAGCAAAAATGTATTCATTTCCGGATAAAAAAAGAGAGAAGAGGAAAAAGAACAGATGAAATGTGTTCGGAATGTTTGGATCCCACTGATCTCTTTTCTCATCCTTTTCAATTTCATACCACCCATACATCTATCTAAAGCTGCATCATTTTTCAGTGCGAAACCAAACCAATCAGTCAAAATAGAGACAAGCTTTTTAGAGAAGCGTTTTTCAATTTCCTGCTACTCTATCGTTGCCCCACATCAAACGTTAAGCTTTCGGAATGGTGTAGTGTCACTCTAAGACACGAGTTTAATTGACAAAATAAGATGGACGTGATCGTGACGAGTACACTTTCGATTCCTAACTTTGTTTTCAATGTTTTTTCTAGCTAAAATTACGAACCGGGAACAAAAAAAACTTGGCTTAACGTTTCCTCAAACTGTCAAACTTGTAAGCTTGTGAATCTTGAAAAATTGAGAGTTACAAGTTTCCTTATATGAAGTTTGGTACAACTTCATTACATTTTATTAGTCTTTTCTACTTTTTGGAAAGAAGGGGGAGAGGATCTTCTCAAAACTCGAAACGAAACAGAAACGTAAAATAAAAGAAATTGAAGAGCAAGAATAAGGAAATTCAATGAAAAGAAATAAGAGGGTGGACTCAGTTATGGAGAGGAATAGAAGGAGGGGGCTACTGATGAGCACCAGGAGATGTGCGTAACTTTCATTTCGAATTCATGCAAGCCACAAATTAAAATTTCTAAAACTAACCCCATGTCTTAAGAAATGACTCCATCTAGCATCGTAAGGAAAGTGTAACAGGTTTGACCGCCTCTACGACAATCCCAAGTCATTTGTCTTCACGACCTTGCAATTAGTCCGTGAATAATTGTTGATTAGGTTTGAAATAGTGCACCCGTTCAATTTCTCATTTCCCTTGGGATGTGGGGAGGTGTGACAGAATTTGAAAGGGAAGTGGGCTAGGAAAGTGTTTTTTTTTTTGAAATTGGAAGATATGATCGAGAATGAAGGAAAAGAAGCCAGATGCCTGGTCTCATCATGTTTTATAGTTATGATCGAAATTAATTTATTCCATCAAAAAAAAAGTTTATGCGTTTCATGATCTGAAGTTAGTATCAAGTCTGGGAGAATTGAAGAAACTGGGGATGGGTGAATTCAAAAAACTCGGTAGTACGAGTGGTAGAAATTGTTTCTAGTGATCACAATCAGTTTAAAAATGGTTCTTTCCGTTCTGTTCGTGTAGCAAGTTTTTGCTAATCTGCGGACTGACCCTGGGCTCATACGTGGCAAAGGTATGACATTTCAGAAGCAACTTTTTATTTTTCATTAGCTCTAACTGTCAAAAAAGGAGGCTTGTAAAGAGAGTTTTGAAAACAGGTAAGATGAGAATCAAACAATGTCTGAAAACTATTGTGTACCGCAGGAAAAATACTGACCCTATTCTGTGAAAGTTTCAGACATTTTCTAAAAAAAATTCTGATAATTTCAAAAGCTTATTGTATTTTTGAGCTTCACAATCTGGATTTTCATAATCAGCTAACACTTCTTATCTCAAATCTTGGCGTTTTGACTTTGAGCCGTTTTTCATCGATTATAGAACTGACGGTTTGGAAAAACTCACACGTTTATATAATCCGGTTGGCAATACCTAGAAAGGTTCGTGACACTTAATGTTTTAGAACGCTTCAAAAAAAATCGTAAAATGAAAAATGAACTCCAGGGGGTCGGACCTCACACGGTGGGTGTCTGAAAACAACACATTTACTTCCACACTGCTTTCTGACAATTCCCCCTCTTCATTCCACTTTGCCGGCTCAAGACTGCTCCGTTTTTGTTTCCTTTTTTCTCACTTCCACACAGGTTTTTGTTTTTGATGGCACCGCGCTTAAATGTGCTTACAGAAGGGAACAGCGGAGGTGGCACAAGAACAGAAAGGAAAGAAGGGGGCGTGAAAAATGAGGCGCCGAAGTTTCCCGACATAGAAAAAACAATAGACAAAAAAGAAGGAGTAGACTAAGAAGTAAACGTTTCAGTCAAGAAGATAACATCCGTGGTTTTTGAGCGGGCATCAATGCTTTTTGCAGTAACCACCAGAAGTGTTCGCTCCATTTTCTTTGAGAAGAGAAAACATCTCAGGGGGATTCCTGACATATTCATCGCACAGATCTATCATAGCTCTTTTTTCGGCTATTTGCCCACTTCATGTATCTTTAGTTCGGATATACTACCTTTTTGACATGGGCATCTCTCTCGAGAGAGTACAAAGTTTCCATGTTCTCTGAATTTTTCGATTTCAAAAATCAGTTTCAAAAGCGAAATCCAAAAATAATTTGAAAAAATCAGGTTTGCCTCCTACTTAAAACGTAAAGCATGAGGGAGAGATATAGAGAGGGGAAGGAAATAAAAGTTGAAACTGAACGACACCTTTCTGATGAAAAATTCATAAATGATCCTGTGTTTTGCAGAGAAAACGCAACGATCAACGCATACTCCATCCGAGATTCATTTTGAGCGACGACTTCAAAACGAGAGGGATAGTATCCGAAAAGCAATTGAGGAAGCGTTTTACAAGGCGGATAAGGAACGTCAAAAGACTGGTGTACTGCCACTTTCCTCATCATTTGGAGCTGTTGATACGGAAAATACGGATGTAGAAACCGCGCAACACGCCACAAAAAGTGAGAAAAAGAGAAGACACACCAAGATTGGACCCATTACCGCTGTCACGACCACCACTACTACAACGAAGGAGCAAGAGGGAAAAACGTCGGAAATTAGTGGAGTGAGCAGTGTTACGACAACATCAACCGACGAGTTGGACGGGTTTGATGTCTCCAATCTGCCCGAAACCACTTTGAAAATTTCCAAGGTTTGTTGGCAAAAATTGATCTTGATTGAAAATGACTTCTTGCGTACAAGGCTTGAAAGTCGTACAGAATATGTGGAAACGGAAGTTCAAATGTTTGAGAACCCCGAACACGTACCTCTGTCTCAAAAATTCGAATGAAGCATAATGGATTTTATTTGAATTGTGAAATATAACAGAAATATCTGACCCCCCCCCCCAATGACCATAATAGGAAGCTAACAATCTGTCGTGATACAGTTTCAGATAAGAATGAAATTTACAAAAACGCAACGCAAACATCAGTTCTTGATTCGATTTCTGTGCGAGATAAACTGGATAAATTAGGATAGTGAAAAAGATCGAATCTAAAATAATTTGGCAAATTCATTGTACAGACATTTTTTGAATGGTTTTCATGATATCCGAAGAACAGGTGATTCAAATCGTAAATAAGAAGCTCTCACATTCTTTATCTGGTATATTTCTGAAAAAACCGTTGTGCAATTTCAGTTAGCAAAAGTCGAAACCATTTTTATCGTATCGAAATGTTTGATGAAATTATTCTGAACGATTCATGAACAACTAGTGAAACTGAAAATCGAAACGTGAACAAATTTCAAGTCAAAAAGTAAAGTTGAGTAGAACATACGTGTTTAGATCATGAAACCTCAAGACCTGAAGTTCCATTCAACCTATAATTTCAGAAGTATGGAAAACCACTTATTACTATGGTAACGTTCATTCGGAAAACACAACATTTTCCAAGCTATTTTTTATAACCATTTTTGCAGAAGAAAAAGGGTGAATCCGATCCAGAAGTAAAAAGTGAACCCGAATCAGACTATGGAAGCAGCTTGGAAGATGAGAAATCAAAAGATGATGTAGAAATAGCAAAAGAAATTCATGAAGAAGTTCGAGCAAGACCAATGACTGCGAAAAAGCAACGGACTTCTTTGTTTGGAGGTGAGTAGTCGAGAGAAGAGTGCCACCCAGTGTCAAACAACCTAGAATAAAGAAATCAGACGCGAGCATCTCCGCTTCCCTGCCATTTTCAAAATTGCTTGGTATTTTAGAAAATACGTCTTCAACTTCTTTTCTCTTTTCTCTTATTTTTTGGTAGATTTTCGATGTTGTTCTGGAATTGTTTCTGCAGAATGTTGGAAACCAAAAGTTCATCAATCACTGTCAGTTTTTCAAGTAGAACATAATCTTTCCGCAGAAAGAATAGTTTTAAAGGCTTTCTTCTAATGTTCAAGAAAAAACTTAGGGATGGATTTGTGAATACTTCCAATAAAAAAGCAGACCATCAAAAAAAAACTCTTAATGTAAATTTCCAGGGACTGGAATCTCAGTGATTCCAGCACAACCTCGAGCTTGGACTGTTTATCATGCTGGTGACAGGGTAGCAGAGTTCTGGAACAACGTAAGCTTCCTACCGACATTTTTAAGTTTCTTCACCTCAATT
Source organism: Caenorhabditis brenneri (assembly GCA_000143925.2). Classification (NCBI taxonomy): domain Eukaryota; kingdom Metazoa; phylum Nematoda; class Chromadorea; order Rhabditida; family Rhabditidae; genus Caenorhabditis; species Caenorhabditis brenneri. The sequence continues at coordinate 541,220 of GL379839.1, read as the reverse complement.
TTTTCCAGAGCCGAATTCACAGTCACCCAGCTCCGGCATCCCCAACTGAAAATGGAATAATTCAAGTGCACTCCAATAGCTTTTTCAAATATTGATGTGAAACTAACGTTATGTTAGCCTAGCCTTGCCTATCAGGATTCGAACAAATTTTTTTATGTGACAAGTGTTATTCTATTCATCATTCAGAATGAACAGTTTGTATTATATTTCAATAAAGATTTTGTACTGAAGCTTCGCATAAAGACACTCAAGAAAAATCAGTCTTTTTCAACTCACTATCATATTGAGTCTTTGGTTAGTTTAATTTTTTTTACATTGACATCAAATACGATACAAAAATCATTTTCATTCGATACTTTTGGCAAAAGCGAAGATCATATCACAAATCGATTCACAGCCATTAACAAGAATTTTTCATCTAAACTGTTAACAGCTAGGGTTGAAAAAACATCTTCTTTCCATCCACTTCTAAACAGAAACCCACAGCATTACTTGTTTTGGCCCTTTCAGAAGACGTTTAATTTGATATCAATTGAAATACAGCTTGAATAAGCTGAAGACAATGCAACGGCAACTTTTCGTGACTACTAAAGTGCAAGAGTATAGTAGTTTCAGAGATGTTTTGTGAAAAAAGAGTCCTTGTCTGAAAAGTGGCTTTTATGGATTTTGCTTCTCACAAAAATCAATCATGGCTTCCAGCAACGGTTCAAAACTATGGTTTCAGGTTCATTCTACTGTCAAAGACCAATTTTTTCTGAATTCTTCAAGCAGTTACAACCAGACACCAATTTCTCATCCAACCCTCCAAATGTTTTGTAAAAACGGAATTTCAAAACAACATTCCATCTTCTTACCAGAAACGAACATTGAACTTGCAACCACGACTCATTAGTTCAAATTTTCTTTCCTCATTTTTTGGTGACAAACAAGCATGTCACTCATTCACTCATTTGCTGATGGTGACGTACCGCCCCAACTCGTTTGTGCGGCCCACGCATCATCCCAACTCTTTTTCTGGTCCACAACACAATACTTGGAATATGTAACATAAGTAGCAAAAATGAAGTTGCCATTTGTGTTGCCTCACCTGATTATGGAAGACACTGACATTTAGAAAAAAGGTCAAAAGGAGAAGTATGGTCAAAGATTTCAGTTCTTGTTTGAAAAACTGAGAAATAACCAATGCTGAAGATCTTATTGCAAATCAAAATCCAAACCATAAGTATTGTTAACAAGAACATTTTCGAAATCTCGGGAATCCGCTTAGACTAGATTTTCAGTTTTTTATACTGTACAAAAAATTATCATTTTTGTGTTTCGATGTTTTAGGAAGTGTGTTACATTAAATATTTTGTTTTTTGAATAAAATTTTACCTAGATGTTTTCCTCCGGAGGGCAGCGTCATTTTATAAGGATATAGATCACTTTCTGTGTTTTGCTTTTTTGCCCGCTAATATTCTCTGAATCAGATCAAAACTTGGAAAATTTATTTGTACAAAACCTGAATCCCAGACAGTAGTCTCAAAAGTTCTTCATCAGAAATCGAGCATGAAAATAGTGATCACTGATTTTTTCGGAAGCACTAGTTTGCAAAGAAATGTACAGCTATTCGGGTCATTTGTCAACTGAATGACTTGCTCGCTAGTATGAATCAACACGTACTGTTCTTATATTTATGAGCTTGACGTTTGTTTTGTTTTTACGGCTTCTGAAAAATAAAAATGGGGCATCGTCACATAATTTCTGATGCTCGTGGAGCACATCGTTAAACTTTTGTCTTTGAAGTCACTCCCTCCGTTTTGCTCTTCCAAAACGATTTCGTTTCCCATCGGAAAAAAAAATTATTGCCTCACTATTAATGAAAAATTCTCATCAACTTCTTTCCGCGTTTCGAATCGGCATGTAGAGTAATGGTGAGAACGTAGCGGCGTTTTGTTTTTGAATATTTCAAATGAGAACTTTCAAAGTCTAAAGAATTTTTTGAAAGGTTATACATGATTGTGAGATCATATGTTAGGGAGGTCTGTAAACTGATGGGTGTGTAAGCAATTGCATACATCTACAATGTTGTAAGCATGAACGATTTTGTAAAGAAATTTTTTGTAAGTGTGGATTTTTTCGACCAATCTTGGAATGCTTTCAATTTTTGAGTTGTATATGCTGAAAAAATACAGTTCGACGGCATTTTTCAAAAACCATACTGATACTGCACATTTGTCTAAGACGCGCTTGATTTTGAAGAATAAATCACGATTGCAAAGTTTTTTGACTGATCATTCCATTACTCACAATTCTTTATCACCAGTTTTTTAGCGTTCTGCACATAAATGGGTTTGATCTCATAAATTGTACTTCTCAGATCATTTCAACTTTACTAAATATACATTTTGTTAAATCCTGAAGAAACACATTCTCCTTCCTTGAGAACCTGACCTCTTTTCCCACAGACCAGGTTCCCACAACATTTTAACGACGTTAATGCTATTCTGCAAAACCTGCTGATACAAACCAAACGAAACCAATTTTCTGATTGCACTAAAATAGATTATGTTGATTTGCGTATGAGCCAAAGAGCTACCAAATGGTTACGTGTGCAGCTCAATTGCGTTATCAAATCCTTTTCCTGTCCTAATCTCTTCCCGAACATTCAAGACTTTCAAGGAAAAATGCGTAAATGTTATGAGCTTTTTTGCTACAGATCCCTCCCATTTTCTTGCAACTGATTGACCTATAAATATGATGGTGACTTTTTGGAAATACACTCTTCTATTCTAGTTGTAGTAGCTATTGAGTAGAGTGTTATGTCAGAAACAAGGAAAACATTAGGAAATTGAGCCAATTTTCTAGCATCCTCAGAATTTTACCACTAATGATGGCCATCAATCTATGAATAATTGTTATTCATACGTTAATTTTTTGACCTTTTATCTTCTTTCACAATTTGCATGACTTTTTATGGTCACAAAGAAATACAAAAGTGTGTACTTTGAATTTTTGATTTTTCATATCAAGCTTAGACACCATCAACCTTGAATCAAAATTTTAAAACTGAACTTTGCAAAAAACCGTCTGACCAAATTAACTTTCCGTGAGAATGCGACCGATCGTACCCGCTGACCAGATGATTTGTGTAAAGCTGCCGTCTGATGACCTTCTCCAAATTAGATAAGAAATTAGATAGCAGCTACTTTAAAAGGAGGTTAATTTTTTGACCTTCCATCGGTTTCTAAAAATTCTTGATCATATTAAACTATTTTTAAACTGAATTTTTGTTCTTTGCAATTCAAAGACTAGGACTTTTTTGGATTTGCAGAACTTTCCGATTTTTTCAGCCAAAACACCGTTTTGCCTCTAAATTCCAATAAAATAAGCATAATTTGCATTCTAATTTAAACTAATTATACAGATTCTGTGAGCTCTGATATCATGAAAAAACAAATTAACTACAGAACCAATAACCTAGTCTAGACCCAAACTTCAGGATATCCCACTTTTCTCGGAAGGAAACCAGAAAACAATCAGGTCAAAGCAAAAAAGTTAATACTTATTTTTCATCGCCATCCCATCCAGAAAATGAATCAAATGAACGTTATTGTGACTTTTCTAAATGACGCTATACATATTTTTCCTGAAATGACATTAGTCACTGAAACCTTTCTTTTCTCTCATTATTTTCACATGTTCTATGTGAAAAAGGTCATTTTAGGATGTTTGAACACCATATTACTATGAAATTAATTACGGGAATCCTTTAATTCTTTGTTTTCACTAAAACCCCGAAACAGCCATGAAGTGAAAATGAACTAGTTATCCAGCAAAATCCTCCTGTAAAAATAGAATAAAGGGTAGACAAAAAAAAACAGGACCAGGATCCATAAACATATTTTCATTTGAGTTTTTCTCTCATCATTGCAACACGAGTCAAATAACCCAGAGTTATGAGTTTTCGTGTCGTATGGGTCAGCTATTTTTGAGAAAAAAAATTTTGAAGCGCTTCGTTTTTTGTTCCCTTTTGTAGTAGCTTTTTTTTGAAAAATGAAGATCTACTCCACTCCCACTCTTTTTTTTTTGGTAATTTGACACATTTCTGCTGTTTGTGTTCTCGTTTTTCTGATTTCAAAAAGAGACTAAGAGAATAAGTACATTTTAGGCTGCATCAGTAGTGTTTGGGTTGGTCTTCTAATAATTGGCTCCGCCCCTTTTCGTGAAATTTCCATTTCTCCAAAAAGACTTTCTACCAATCAGTCCAACCCTTAACCTTTACCACTTTCTTCCTTTTTCCTCCACCCTCGCATTCCATTTTCTTCACCTAATGTTCATCATCCAATAAAAAAGGGATTATTCACAGATTAACCTAATACCAAGAGACCAATTCAGGAGGAGCAACACGCTCCGAGTCAGAATAATATGCCCTTGAATTCAGAATACCCGAATTCTTTGTCTGTTCTTCTCGCAAAAATGTGGCTATTGTATCAAATGAGTAATAATTCGATTATGCATACCCGCCTCTTTTTTCGGTTTATTTAGTCCACATAAAACGTAATAGTTCACATTTTTCGGTTATTCATTCGCCGATTTATTTTGCAGATTTCCTCAATCGAGATGTATTGTAACTACAATAACTTTATGATAAGGTGTAGTAAATAAAAATATTTTGACTCTTAGACAGTAAATATATAAGTAAACTAAATTCTATTCTTTTCACCAAAAAAGAGAAGAAACTTGCAACAAGTTGGTTGATGAGTCTTCATTTTCCACTATCCTTTTGTCTCTTTTTGCTTTCTGTTCCACTTGATTTTATTGACGTCAATGTTTTTTCATCAAGGGAAATGGCCCGTCAATTTATCTAAAAATCTTTGCTCAACCTCGAATGAGGAACGCTGCAAAAGAGGAAAAAGAATCCAGAAGGCGGGTCAACGTAATGAGTTCTATTTTTTCTCTTCCGTTCTGATTTTTTGGATTTCCCAAATCCAATCATGATGTTTTAGATCCTTTCAAGGATGTTAGGATAGATAATGACGACATCTTTTTTTCCGTTTTCTCGAAAATTTCATTTTCATTCACTCGATTCTCCTCAATTACACTGTTTGCAGGTTTGAGCCCCGTGAAGTTTGCGCGCTTTTTCTCTCTATAACTAGCTCAATCGGGAGCCGGTTACAGCTCACTGACCCTAACGAGGCACTGCATTGGACGACGAAGAGGGTTGTCCGACAGTTGAAATCGTCTAATAGCTCAAGTGGGCAAAAAAAGCTCACGAAAGGACTCCGTCGTCATTTCACTCACCGACTTTGCCATTCAAAGTCGGTCTCCGTATTCCGATGACATCGATTTCGTTTCCGTTCTTCTCACTTCTAGTCATATTCATTCTTGCGATCATAACACAGGTTCGTTCGTGTCCTCCTAGTTTTTTGTAGTACTCCAGTCATATAACCTCACACGCAACTAATGACGACATCTATACTAGAAAATTCCAAAAGAACAATACCCTATTTCTGAAGCTTATTGTATATTCTGGAGCGATGAGTTGCAGCAATTTTATAATTCTCTCTATTTCTATATTTCTTCCGTGTCTTTGTGACGGAGAATAATGAAATAATTTAAAAAAACTTTGAAGTCGATCACGAGTAGAAAGGGCTTCAAACTTCGATCCTTGGTGTTTAATTCTCAAAAACTTCAAAAATAATTGAAATCATTGAAACCTTTGATTAGAACACCGAATCAAAACAATTAAAATAAGCGGATAATCTCAAAAATGTTTGTTCCTTTTTAGGCTTCACTTCTCGATCCTTCACAATCAGATGTCAGCTTACTGGACAGATTAAGACTGGTGAGTTAGTGCTTTGCAAAGATATTGAAAACACAAACCACGAATGATATCATGACTTGTTGTGTTTCAGGAAACTGATCTGAAAAATGGAGCTTCCTTATTACGAGAAATCCTTGAGACAAAGACCACGAATGCTCAGCTACAGGATTTGGAGCGATTAACAGGTAGATCAAATTAAATGATCTGAAAATTTCAAGAAAATATTTTTCCAGAGCACTACCGTTCAAAAAGATGCCGTTGGAAGCTTTGCGGAACTGGTCGCCGTTTCCGATTCAATTAAAGGAGTCATCGTCAGAATTCACATGATCTCATTCAAGTTCTCATCTTTTCTGATTTTTATTACTCATCTCCGTCACTCGTCGTCTCAGCTTGCCCATTGGAACTGTCTACCGAAGAATTACTACTTTTCTCATAATGGATCTATATTTTCTGCTTCCTGCATCTTCCTCCGAATTCCTCATCATTTAGTCAATCTTTTCTGTCGTTTTCTGATTCCAAAGTTAACCATCACTGTCTTGTCTTTACAAGTTTCCTGTGCTTGCTCTTTCTGTTGCATAAAATTTTTGAGAATGGGGTTTTCAAATATAATAGAGAAAAAGCGGTGATTTACTTGAGCGAAAACTTCGCGCTTTTATTTTCAAAAATACTAGTTCAGGATTAGTTGTCTAGTTGGGCCCAGATATCCCGGATAGGCAAACTCGTTACAAGCTGGTTTATTGATTGCTACTTATCAGAATTCTCTGATTCCGAAAAACCTTCGGCTAGAATCAATTGGAAACTTATGAGTCGGAATTAGTTTTTTTGAAAGAAAAACTTGAAACAAGCTCATTTCCTCCAAAATCATTCAATTTCTATAAACAAATACGTTCTCCAAAAACCCCTGCTTGCTAATTTCAAAAATAACAACTACTATAAAAACTGCTCGATTATCAAGAAAACAAGTTTCCTAACCGATTAGTTCCTCGAAGAACAAATCTGTTTGGCCAACGAGTTGACCCTACCTTTCCTCGCCGCCAATGTCCACGTCGGCTAAGAGCGAGTCAATGTTTACCGTACCAGGCAAATGGAACGTACCGTGCCCATAGCTCCACATACTGCCTAACTCACCCCGCACTCTTTCCATTATTCTTTCTTATTGGCAGACCACCTCATTAACCGACTATGCGGTTTCTACTTTTATTATCATGTTTGGTTCAAATTGTTACCAGTCTCAATATTCTTGTGTTTTTATTGGGAACCAATCAGTTTGAAAGGAACATCTTCGAGTTTCTTGCACAACAACTTGCATTACGTCACCATAATGTAATTTCAATCAAGCCGGTGCTAATCCCAGAGGAACCGCGACTAGTGAAACCAAAATTACACCTTGTTCGTGAGAAAGTTATCAAGAATGTTCTGAGCAAGTGAGTTAGATGTTGCAAGACAAAAAAGTCCCACGCATAGCGTAATTTGTACATGTATTTCGTCATAGTGGGGTCCTTCTCGCTCTTTCCCTTTCACAAATTCGTCATCTTTTAGGGACTTATTCAAACCACTCGAAGACGCTGTGCCGAATACTGCATGGAGAGTAGACTACGATTACGATAGTTACCTGGAGCCCTATTATAAAGCACATAACGCCAGTTGCTACAAAGTGAGATAAGAGAGTTAAAAATAAAATGACCTATGTTGATCTGATTTCAGCTTTTGAACTCAAACCTGGTTGACTCATTGAAAAAGGAATCTTTGGATTTGGCAATCGTGTATTCTGGAAACCCATGTCTCAATGCTCTGACTCATCTGGTAGCAGTCCCAACAATCTATTTTGATACGGAAGGTATTAGTCATTAGGAGGAAGTGAGGAAATTATAGATATTATTTCAGGACTCACTGATGAAACTTTGGTTGCTGCTGGAGCACCAATTGATGTTCTGACACCTCCATCTCATTGTGCTATTGCTGAATCAAAGGATTACCCACTTCTTAATCTGTATAGAAATTCTGTATGTTATCTGCAAGAAATGACTGCCCAACTTGGACTCCCAATTCTGTCTTCATTGGTGTCAAAGCGTCATCGCCTTTTGGATGAGCCAATTACGGATATCTTCAGACAAGATTATACAATCAAGAAAAGGTAAAGCTAATTGAAAGAAAAACTATGCGGTTATAACGATGAAGATGGTTAAAGAGAATATATTAGGAAAATGAGCGAAAAGTAGTTTTTCGACAGGAAACTCCCAAATCTTAGAAGAGTCGAATCTTTACCTGAAGCACAAATACTGGATTGACAATTTTGTTTATGTGAATATCGAGAACATATTTGGATTTTTAGCATTGAACACGTTTCCACCCAAGTTGTCTAGTTACGAAAATGGATTGTATTAAATATGAAATTTTTGAAAATATTTTTCTCACTTCAAAAGTTTTCAGATACAAGAACTTCCCTAATGTGAACACCTTGAAACAACAAAATGTTGCCTATTTTGTGAACACTGATCCACTCCTCGAACCGTCCCGTGCTCTCCCGCCTAATGTTATCCCAGTTGGTGGCCTCCATATTGATCACCCAAAACCACTTTTTGCGGTAATTTGCTAATAAGTTTTTTCCTAATTCCATATCTCATAATTTTCAGCCATGGAACACCACAATTGCTGCTGCCAAGGATGGAATGATCATTGTATCCTTTGGAACTCAAACCGATAGCAGCAAAATGAGCGCAAAACAAGCTAAAGCTATCTTGAAAGCACTTACGAATTTGAACAGCTATAGAATTTACTGGAGAGTTGGGCCAAACATGAAACTTGAAGGAATCGATGAGACCAAAATTCCAAAACACATCAATTTGACAACCTTCATTCCACAGAATGATCTTCTGGCTCATAAGGCTTGCAAACTTCTGGTGACAAACGGAGGAATGTCTTCTGTGATGGAGGCTGTTGCTCATGGAATCCCAATTGTCGGAGTTCCATTGTACGGATCTAACAGATACAATTTACAAAAGGTTGCCAACAAAGGACTTGGAATTGTTATTGAGAAAGATGATCTTAACGAGATCTCACTCTACGGAGCAATGAAGAAAGTTCTGGAATCAGCAAAGTACAAAAACACGGCTAAGGAAATGTCGAAAGAATTCAAGGCTCGTACAACTTCACCGTTTGCTGCTGCACTTCATGTTATCGACCATGTTGGACGTCATCACTCATATGCTTACATGCAACCAACATACCAACCAATCTACAAACGTGTCGATTTCTACCTTCTTTTGTTTATTGTCTTCTTCCCAGTACTCATCCTCCAAAAGTTCTTCGGAATGTTCTTCAAAGTGTCTGCAAAGAATGTGCAGGGAGTGAAAGTTGCTGAAGCTGCAGTGAAGGTTGCTAAGGAAGTGGTGGAAACCAAGAAGAATAAGTGATTTTTGTTTGATTTATGGTAACAAATTCTGATTTGTATTCTCAGAAAAATTACGAGTGTTGTCTGTTTTCAAGAGTTGATTTTTGAATTTTCTCATCAATAAACTATTTTTGATAATGGTCTCGGGTTGATTGAAAGTATAAAGAAATCCTGTCTGGAAAATGCAAAAGAATGTAGTTTCCAAAAAAAAAAATGCAACAACTAATGCTCTCAAAATATCTGAAAAAAAGATCACCTTCTGTGATAATCCATTTCCGAAGAATTTGAAAAACGTTTTATTTCAAAAGCCAAAATGGAAGAATCGGCCTCCTTATTTCGTGAACTACCAGCCATAACAGCGTACTTAACAGTAAAATAACACAAAAAACAGATGAATATATAAAAATTCTGAATGAGAAAAACTCCAAAGTTGTGCGGATTGGATCCAAGCATCCGCTTGTGTACTGGAAGGCGTCCACAGATAAACTAAAATCTAATGTACGTTGTAAGCAAATTTCCCGGTTTGCAATTGAAGAATCAGCAGAAAGACATCCTTTACTAGCTGAAAACTCCCAAAATTGAAATTCTGCTGAAAATGAGGCACGAAATACCTTGCAAGCATATTGTTTGATTTTTCATGAGTTTTTCGGACATTTCTTCTGGTTTCTTGAAAAATGCAACACAGAACCTAGAATAAATTATTTCTTCTTTCTCTTGATTTTTCTCCAGCTTACCTTTCATGCATAGTTGAACAACTCGCACAACAGCTCTCCGGAATCCTCTGTCTTGGCAGTTTCTTTTGCATCTTGAACCATTTACTTTTAACGAAATCGTTTAAATTCCGGACTCCACAACATTTGAACTAAACATTTAGTGATTTTGAGCAATTACAAGATTTCGTTACCTGCTGATGAGCTTTATTCCATTCTTCTGCGATGTGTGGTGCTATGGGATTGCCATAGTCTTCTTTGATAGTTGTCTTCATAAAAGTTTCCATTTCTTTGCTACTAACCTGAATTCTATTTTTTTCAACCTGAAAAACTGAAATATGACTCACATGAGAATCGAGATCATAACCGAGTACTCCTGTCATCGCACATAATGTTCCTAGGAAAAAAGTTGCACACATATGTGTTACCATAACTTTTTTGTCATTCAAGATAATAGAGTAGAATCCGACTGGAGTCATCACAAAGCTTAAGATTCCAACTACAATCAACAAGTAGGGGCAATATACAATTTCATTGTTTCCGATTACAGTGGCGGTGAAAGACACTTCAACAAGGGTTTGGATCCCAAATCCAATGATGAACCCGGACCCAATCTGTGAATTTTACTGAATGAGGTATTCTCGTCATGTAGTTTTTACCATAGTAAGGACTGAAAACATCAATGCTAAACATCTTGTTGCTCTATGACCGTGCCTTAGTTCCTGGCGTCGGTTGTTGATTAGTCCTAAAACTTGGACTGATTCAATTGTTATAATTAGTTTCCACACTCACTCATTATTCCAAAATCTAAGCCGATGAAGTCAATAAACACATGACATTAGATGTGCACAGTATGTCAATTGACCCACCTGACAGCGGCGAGTGGATCAGATCGCCGTCATCATTTTGTCTCTCCCTCGGGCCTTTCTTTTCCTCATTCGAAGGACTTTGTGTGTGCTGAAGAAAAACGAACAAATATTGGAAAGGTGACAGAGCCGATGCGGGCACAAAGTCGGAGGCAAACACTGGCAAAAGTACTTTGAGTTACTCGATACCGTCTCTCTTGCGTTCGGTCAGTATCTCGGGATCGGGTTTGAGATTTGTTCAAGTGTTTGATATTTTATTTTTAGAAAATTTATTTTTTACAAGAATTAAATACATCATTGCAAAACTGGAAGAATAGACACCGAGAAAATCTAGGAATGGTCCTGGATTGGAGAAAAAAGAAGAAGCAATAGAACCCGGGATGATACTTGACATGGTTTTTAAAGATGCAAATAGCATCTATTACAACTGAATGGAGTGCAAAGAAGTTTTGTACAGAAATTGAAAAAAATAACATAGCTAAAGTTAATAAATAATGTTAAACACGGGAAGTGGAGCTCGGTTTCTTGTCAGAAGTGAAAAGCCGTTTCAATGCAATTTGATAATCTCTGTTGAATACCTGGAACAAAAAATAATTGTGAGTTAGCATGAAAACAAAAAAGTTACCGTATAAATGATAGGGTTCATTGCAGAATTACTGTATCCAAGCCACGTGATGAACATTTCGATGTGTGCGTTAGGACTACATTCCTTACAGAACTGAACGAGAACGTACATTCTGGAAAAAGATTGTTTTAGATATATGGCCATGTTTACTGTATTTATGGGTGTGAAAACATCTTTCTCAGGCATTGATGATTAAAAAAATAAGGAACAATATTGAAATTCGAAAAAACAACAAAGAAGTTGCTTGTGCTTCAAATTTGTGTCAGAGCTATTCGGAAAATTATTATAGAAGATTTCTACCAGGACCTTATGGAGCCTAATCATGTCAATAATAGTCACTCACGTGAAAAATGGCGCCCAACACACTGTAAAACATCCCAGAATGATACCCAAGACCTTCACTCCTCTTCTTTCCTTTGCAGCCGAAATAGCCTTTGGTTTCCGTTGAAGGCTCTTCCTATAGATTCTCTCCTTTCTGAATCCAAAATTATATTACTTGAGCTTTTATTAATCTAAAATACCTGTTCTTATGGCGTTTCACTTTTTCGTAGCTAATCGCCATCACACTTCTCATCGGCTTTGCCTCTCGTTTCTGAATCGCTGATTCTTTTTCGATTGGCACAGATTTTGATATTTTTGCTTCTCGCTTCATATAAGGAGCTTCTGTTGGACCCGTCACAGTTGCTGTTACAGTTGTCATTGATGTATGATCCTGGAATTTATTTTCATTTTGAATCGAATTCTCAGATTTTTTAATTCTTACATCCCGTTTTTCATCAGAATCTTCATCTTCACATTCATCCTCCTCAATAATTGCGTCGTTTCCATTGCCAAGTCCATTTTCTACTTGGCCACTGCTTTCACCTCAAATGTTAGATTTATTTGTGGTCCGTGTTATTAGTCATCCGGAAGAAATGAACTTTGATGAATAAGAAAAAATACGAGAAGACCTTTCAATAAGTCATCAATAATCTTTGAGTTTTAGTTTTATGTTGCAATGTTTTTTTCTCCATAAAAATAGAAAAAATAGAAATGAAGAGCAGAGGTCACGTAATACTTTTTGGTCCCTCATCTAGATGTCAAACTCACTATCTTCCTCTTCCTCCTCTTCCTTGGCAAATTCATCTGACGTTGGCAGAACATGACTAATCTCATGAAGAATAGTCGATTCAATATGCTTGCGAATTACCTAAAAACAATGATATTATCACTGGAAAATGCGTCATGGAAGTGGTGTTCACACCAATCGCTTTCCAATCAGACAATAACCACTCATCAAGGGGGAAGTAGAATGAAGGAGTTAAAAATGACCACACAAGACGATCGAGGGTAAAGAAAATGTTGAAAAAGAAGAGGGTAAGATTTCACGAATTTGTTTTATTGATTCCTTCGAATTCTGGTTATTACCTCATTAGAATACATATAATCACACATTTCTAGTTATCTATATATAAAGGGAAAAATGTAACTACAAGGTTTCGGTGGTGCGCATCCTTGCAGAACTTATAGAAGAAGTACTAGCAAAAAACTAAGGGTTGGAACTCAAATTAAACTGAAAAAGAAGCGAAAGTTCAGTAACATGGATGCTCACCTACCGAAAAATTTCTAAAGGTATAATATAATCAGGGATTTTATCAAAAATGGAAATAATTCCTAGAAGCGGTCGCGCTGCCCACCATGCTATTAGAAAATGATGAGATACACCACGGCATCCACATCATCGAAAGAAAGATAGTTGGAGCAAGCATTGCATATAGCTCGGTTAGGAAAAGTTGTTGCGGGCAGATAGGAATTCGGAAATCGATAGGATAGAAAAGCGATTCGGGCAGATTTTGACGTGAGGAGTAGGTTAACAAACTTTTTTGGTTTTTTTTTTGGAATTGTCTAATATTGGCTTTCTACAAAATGATTGCTTCAAGGATCTCATAATCGAAATTCAGGTTGAACTAAATTTTATTGAAAGCAGTATTCCAAAAATTTATCAGTTTTGCAGTTGCTAATCTAAATTACAAAAGTTCTCAATCAATTTCGTTATCTTGTGTGGTATCCCATTTTTATAATCTCCGACATTCATAGAAACTTCATGCTTTGTCTATTAGAAAAGCGAAAAGCCATGCGGGTCAAAATGCGGTGTCAGTGTCAGCGTTATCAAAATTCCCTTTTTCGAACTGTTTCATCAATATCCATTTCCAGTCAATTTTTTTTGTCAGTTTTCTAATCTATGGTGCCACACATTCCCACGAACTGTTTTTAATGATTCTGGTGCAGACCACACATTTACACACTGTTGGTGCTCTATCAATAAGAAGAGGGTGAATTGAAGTGGTGTTGTGGACAAAACACAGTGTGAATGAAAAAATACCAAAAAATATGAATAAAAACGGTTCTTACATGAGACGAGACGGCCAGCTAAAAATGGAGAGGTTTGGTTCCGGGTATTTGTCAATAATTTTGAATTTCTTTTCAATTAATTTCAATTTTTTTGATACAGTTTTGTGTAATAAAACAAGTTATAGTGAAATTTCTGATGGTCTCGAACAAGCATATAACAGGTTTTTTGCAAGGGTTCATGCAAAATTCATATAGTTGGTAATGAAATTCATCACGATAAAAAATGCGGGCTCGGTTTCGCTTCATTGGTTTCAGAAAAAAAAATTAAGTCTAATTCGAATTTTCAGTTTTTGAATTTTTGTAGTGTTCTCCGATTATAATTCTGTTTTAAGTGGAAACTGAGGAACTTACCTTCTGACGGTAGATTTGACGAGCACGATGTTTTGCAAACGCTTGATAAATTTTGAAATACACAAAAAACATTAGAAGTGTCGGGATGAAAAAGGATCCGGTAGCTGAATAGACTGTATAGCTGGGAAGATCAAGGAAGGTGCATTGTCTCACTGTGTTGTTCTTCTCGTAAATGAGATTGGGGGTTTGGGCAGTCTGGAAATTGATATTACAGTTATGATAGAATTTATTTAATTTATTGCTGTAAAAATGCTTTTGTCAGTTTCTGAAAAGTCATAGACAATAATGAAATTTACTTTTTGAGTTCCGAACGGGGACGTGGGGTTTGGGTTCCAGTTTCAGATTCTTTCTGCACTCTACCCTTTGTTACAGTACCTGTTTCCAACCGAGCAACGGTGCCAGTGAAATCAATGCACTTGAAATCCACACCGACAGAATCATGATCCCAGCTGTCCTTTTATTTCTTTTGCTCATATATGCCACTGGACTAGTGATAGCCCAGTACCTATCCAACCCCACAATTGACAAATTCCAGATTGAGGCAGTAGAGCAGAGAATGTCAGCTGAAACCCATATTTAGTTTGTTCCAACACTTCACTTCTTTTTTAATACCTGACACAAAGACTTCGCATAATGCATCTGGAAATACCCATTCACCAGCTATTGCATATACCGAGGATAATGGTAAGACTATTAATCCTAATGCCAAATCGGAGAATGCCAGATTACCGACCTAAGAAAAAAAAGATATCATTTTGATTCTTTGAATCGTGTTCATACCAAAAGATTTGGTACGGTTTGAAGCCTTGGGTTTTTGTAGAGCACGATGAACACTAACGAGTTGGCGAAGATGGTCCATATCACCAACAGGAAGAGTGCACTCCCTTTTAGGATCTGAAATTTTCTTTTGGTTGCTGTTTTGTTTCTTCCAAATACTGATCCCTCGTTGATCCCCACGGTTCATTTTTTGGTTAAATATGTTGGTTTCCATCTTCTTCCTTTTCCACGAAGCAGAAGCACACACACATGAGATTAAATGGATATGAGGGGTATGTATGTGTATGGGGTATAGGGAAGCACATACACACACGCGTGTTAAAACTAGCCGAGGACAAATTTATGATGATTAGTTGTTCTGGGTCTCCCTAGTTGCCTAGTGGTGTTGCTCATCAAACTTTTCAGATGCCGTCATTTTGTCCTTCGGGTCCCATAGTTCTATTTTAAGGGTGTGGTCAAAACTTTGGTGGTTAAAAAAAGAAAGGGATATATACATTATTCAGATTCACAATATTCACAACATTCACAGATGTGTTTGGAGATGGGACATAAGGGACACTTGATTCAATTTGGATCGGAGCCAGCGAGAACGTCAAAGATCGTGTTGTGCAATGTGTTCTCATATTTTATGGATACTATGCGCCAAAAACATGTCTCCTGCGGACTTTATGATAAACTTCACACCGAAGCATTATGCTGACTCATATTCCCATTGAACTTGTTCTTTGTTGAAAATTTTCAGATTTTCGTCACCAAGATAATGAGATTTTCATTTTTTTTTTTTCGAAACGAATGGTTCTCTCATTTTCGGTGAAAAACACAAAATAATGCTGACTAATGGGAGACAGTTCCCTTGTTATGTTGAATTTTGATGAGTTTTCAAATAAGGTCTAGTTGACTGATTTCCCATTCTGATCAAATCTCAGTCATCCATATATGATTAACTTTCTGAAAACTTCGAAATTTTAGCATCCCTGTCCTTCCTGTCTACTAAAATCTGATGCTTGAAACCCAGAACTTTGACTTGACTCAACTCAATTGCACATAGGGAAAAAATAACTTGTTGGTGTCACAAGAAACAACTAGGGGTCCCTCCAGATTCGGCAACAACATCTATAAATAGCTGGCCAATCAGGATGACTGAAGAGAAGACGAAGACTTTTCGCTTATTGTGGAGGCGGAAAGAGATTATGCAATTTTCCTCTGGCTTCGACCTAACTCTTCAACATACTAACATACTAACAGAACGAAAGATTTGGATTTGTACTGGTTTTGGGTGTGGGAAGACCCAATAATGACGTATGACTCAGAACAAATGTCCAATTTGGTTCAGTGGGTTTTGGAAACGGAATCGGAAAATGAGAGAAAAATTGGAACTTACTTGAAAGAATGTGTAGGTTTCGTCGACAGGACTCATGACATAACTCGACCTGAAAATATAATATTTGTAATGTGAGTTTTGTAGTTTCGGACAGTAACACTTTCTGAAAAGAAATCGGGAAAATTCAAAACATTTTCCTTTGAAGCATGATTGCTTAAAAAATTGCTGATCAGCGCATCTAATCTTCGTTTTCAATTCAACACATCAAGTTGAGGCAATTAGTTTACTACCAAGAAATTCATACAGTGCTTTAGAATACATTTTATCATGAGTTGCTAGAATAGCTGAAAATTCTATAATATCAGTAATCTATCCCTAACACATTATTCATAAGAAAGACAACGAAGCACATTTTTCCTTTTATGGCGGTGTTCGAGGAGGTATTACCAGAAGGAGGTTTTTTCAAAACATTGATCTCTATGAAGCCCAGTATTTTCTTATTAATCAAATAATATTAATATCCAGAATAGAAAAGTAGGAAAGGAGGAAACTCTGACCTCCCATGCAACGTCAGACATTCTTCCATGAAAAAAAAACGTTCCGAGATAAAAAGTTCTTCTGGGAATGAAAATAAAAGAGAGACTAAAGATAAGATGGGAAATGATGAAGAATGCCAGGGCTGTGACGATTGCCTTATTAATCTCTCCATATGAAAACACGTCTGACTGGAAGACAAAAGAGTGAGGAACGGCTCTCTTTTTATAAGAAGGCGTGACAGATTTTATTTTTATTTGATGATTAAATAAATATTTAAAAAGGTCCAAGTGTGTGGGTAGTACGTGTTTTGCTGGGTTTACTATTTCACTATTAAAGGTCGCCCACAAACTACATGGAGGTAGCAACTTCAGAAAAAACATCTGTTTCAAGTTTTTTTTTTCAGAGAGTAGTTGAAAGGTTAACTCGTGATTTTTCAACTTGATCACTAATCTCCAGAAATTCAATTTGGAATAGTAATTTAATGAATTCCGCAATTAAATTCAATTATACTCGTGGTCACTTACTTGCAAAACCACTTTGATCTCTTGAGGAAATGAGTTTATTAATAATTTCTCCCCTTGCTCTTCCCATTATACACTTTCAAAAAAAATACAACAAAGTACGATCAGCATTTTCAGAAAAAAAGAGAAGACTTGCCTTAGGTCCATTGAGGGAAATCGAGAGATTAGCATTATTTGCTATCAGAATAGAAGGATAGGATGATAATAAAAGTACTGAAGATTTTTTGAAGAAAAAACCAGATTTCTCTTGGAGCAAAACAGAAAAAATTTGTGAGAGCGAAAAATCGCAGGTGAAATGGAACGAAGTGGAACAAATGATAAGGCGTGTTTTTGCTGCCTTTCACACCTTGAATCAGATCTTGAATCAGTGACTCTGATTTCTTGAGAAACTTGCTTGTAACATCAGAAATGTGTATTGGTTAGTGGGTTATTAAATGTGTGCAGTTCTCGAATTCTCAGAAAATAAATTTCAAACTTCAAATCTCATTTTCAAACTTAAGTATGGGGTTGCTCTGCAAAATTGAGCTCAAAACTGAACACTCTGCTGGATTTTTTGTTTACTTAGCCCTGGAAAGCTCAAGGTTTCCTTTTTTTTTTTGAAAGTTTGATCAATTCCAGCACTCCTACACTTTTCACTTCTTTAGGAATTAGAAATCACTTTGAAGAGTTTTGCTCAGCAAGAAAAAAAAGGAAAAATCTTCGTTATTTCTAGATTTCTTCGTTCGAGAGGTTGAACATTTTGAAATATGAAGTGTTTTTCGAAAGAAAAGTCGGGACCTTTTTCCATTTTCCTTCCTTCTTGTCAAAATTTCCCACGGACCAAAAATGAAGGCGGACGAAAAAAAAACAAAGAGAGACAACTCACATCATCTTGATGACTTGACTTTTGAATACTTGAATCCCTGGCAATAGGAGTGGTCTGTCCAGGGACAGAATTCAAAGTTTTCTTGGCGATCCCACCAGTAAAATAATAGGAAACGAAGATGAATTACCAGTAGAAATGGATTACTGTGACACCATTTCTACCACGTGATGGGATGATGCTCGAAATGTGGTATTGGAGTTAGAAGTATGAAGAAGAAGAAATGGGGGCCCTTTTTTCTACTAGCACTTCTCCACACAACGGATAAGCCCGCCCTCTGGTCAGACACTGCAGCAGCCGGTTCGGGAGGATATGTAACGGCACAGGGAAGAGGACGATGACTTTGTTGAGGAAGGAGCACTAGGAAGAAGAGCTCTCTGTTTCTTTTTTCTTGTCACACCCAATATCTATCAGGCAAAAATGAATGCTTCTATTTTCTATAACTTATTTCTTTTTTTTTTCTTCTTTTCAGCTTTTAAGTGTCTACGGATCAACGTCTAGATTTTGTGGGGAGATCATCTTCAAATCCGATGAAAAATTTTTTGGGAATACCGTGGAGTTGGTAGGCGGAAGAGAACTACGTAGGATAATGTTGAAAGCTGGACAGGGCAAGTTAAGCACATCAACACATGGATAGTAAGCTATAGGATTTCACAGGTGCTTAAGATTCAAAACAAGAACTTCCTTTTTGAAGTCATGTTGGAAAAGCGAAACTTGGAAAATAGTCTCAAATAGGTGAATTAAACTGAAGAAAAAAAGCCTTACTATGTATTCATAAAGTTTGGACTCCGTTCGACCGGTTCTATATCCGAAAACTGGGATTTCTAAGCATAAAGAATCGGAGATACATAGGAAGAGTGTTTTGAGCGGTTTTAAGAACTGAAAAGATAATTTCGAAAACCTATTTTATGAAATTCAAAGTCAGAAACTGTCTTGTGCAACAGAAACCCCTGATAGTCTGGGCATTCTTCTGAAATTGGCATTCAAATGAAGTGCCTAAACAAGTGAATAATTCAATAGTATTGAGTATAGATATCTTTCTACCAAAATGAAGATTCAAAGCTTAAGTCATTGTTAGAAACTGAAATGAGTTATTGTAGAAAAATTAGGCACTGAAAAACAGCGAAGTTTTTATCAAAGATTTTATGTAGAACTTCAGGTGGCACTATTGGTACCCAACTTCCGCCAAAACCTAAAACTCTTGACTTTTTGATCTGAAAAAGATTAACTCAACCTCCGCTCAAAATGCCAAGTTCTCTGAAAAAACCCAATCCTATCTTTCCTATTTACCTCACCACAAATAACTTTTCGAAACCTCATTATCACATTGTGACCAATTCCTAGAAATCTCTCCTTCTAACTATCACTTTTCGATAATCCGTTATATCATTAAGACAAGAAGTACAGAATGAAAACAGAAAAAAAACCTGCGCAAAATGTAATAGGATGGCGTGATAGCCAAATCTCTATAATCCGATTGCCCACGACATTGGATGGCGAGAGACAAAACTATAGGGAAAAAATGAAGCATTACAATAATTTTTTTCTTTTTGCAAGAAAGTTTTCTACGTGATTTTTTTGCGGAACGTGTTAAGATAGATCAGTATCCTAGCTGAAATAATCCAAATCAAGAAAACAAGAAAAGGAAGTGAGTAGCAAAAGTTGGAGAATGAGAACTAGGGGAATCTAGTGTTGCGGGAATCAAATATTCAAAAACCGATCAAATTTCATTATTACCGAGAGCGACCTCTCGAGAAAAGAGCAAGGAAAAAATGGGAAGCAGGTCACAAAAACGAATAGATCACGCATGTTTTTCCAGCTCTTGAAAAGAAAATTATGGAAGGTTGAACGCTCACATCATATGTCTTTAAGGTCTCTATTTTTATTCAAGCTGCATAAGAAAAGAAATACTTGAGGTCCTTCGTTTATTCATTTTGGATAATACGTTTTCGGTTTACAAGTTTTCCGAGAGGCTGAAGTTTGATGGAGAAACGAGGTTTGACTATTTTTGACTGGAAAAGAACCAAACTTTGAGTTGAGTTCTTGATAGACAGAAGGAGTTTAAAGCACGAAAATCAAAAAAATAAAATCAGGAAATCGACATTTTGCATTTTTGGACGAGATTTTCGTTTGGTAATTTCCTCGGGACACACAAAAAGAGAAGCAAATTTGCATCACTCGGAACTTGACAATTTTCATAGTGAAGTGTTTCTTCTTCGTGCTCTCCATCTCGTTTTTTATGTGACAGACACGTGAAGAAACATTTCGAATGAAATAAAAAGTGATCCAATCATAGACTGATGGAAAAACAGAGGGGAGAGCATCCGGATGACAGAGCAACAGGAAATGCGATTCCAGACAGATATTCCTACAGGAAATGTTTGGGTGGAGAAGGGGTTTCGAGGAAATTGCTATTGATATCATTTTTTGGAAATAATTTTGTAACTGACGCCATTCTAGGAAAAAAGAGTATATCCTGAACCTATGCAGTTTTATTTTCAGGTTGTTGGGTTGAAAGGGTTGGAACGGTCGTGTGTAGGTCAGTTTTGAGAAGAGAAAGGCACAGACACGTTTTTTCGAATGCTCAGCCGGTAAAGCTACTGGTGCTCTACTTCATCGGGAATTTTGATAACTGAGTAACAAAAACAAGAAAGATCAATCGATATTCTTCAAGATTGAGAGAAAGGTTTTTTGTTTTTCCATTTAGATACTCATGAAACTACTCATTTTTAAAATAAATAATGGAACCGAATCTCGAAAACTGTCGGAATGACTAATTGCATTCTCAATGAATAGTCAGATTTGAAGACTTTTCAATGATAGCACAATAGAGGAGAAGCAGGAAGAGACATTTTAATAACACCATCTCCATTCTTGCAAAAAAAGAGACACAATAAATTTCATGAGTCTATCTTTTTTGTTTTCTATAATCTCTTTCGGATCTCTGGATGAAACTGAAAAAAAAACAACACCGAGATAGTGCTCATTGTGTTACTTAAATTTCACAGGAAGTGATAGAAAGTAGAGACTTTGAAACAAAAAAAAACAAAACAAAAACCTGAGAGAAAACTTCTTCTAGACAACTTCCTGGTTCTTGTCTGAAAAAAAAACTAGGAAAGCTAATAGAAACAAAAAAGAAAAGCTTTTCTTCCCGTTCTGTTTCTAGCCATCCTAAGTACCACCATCATCGTTTTTTTGGTTCTTCTTCTCAGACATATTTGTCACCCAATTACAATTGCGTGTAAAGAAAAATTATAGTATTTTTCTTGCATGGTGGCTTTTGCTTCTCCTATTCAGTCGTTTTTCTGCATCCCTACTTCCATTTTTTTACACGACTTCTATATTTTTTCTTCCAACTTCAAATTATTATAATGCCTTTTCCCTTGCAGGATAGAACAAATTGATGACAAAAGCCCGGAACCGGAGCATGAGAATTGAATGCAGAGCACATATATATTTCCACGTCAAGCTCATTTTTTGTGTTGGGACTTGTTTAATATTCAAAGAAAAACACAGGTCCAACAAGGGAAAAATGGCAGGAAATGTCACTTTTAGAAGGGGAGAAAAGTGACAGAACTATGTCAGCGAGCAATAAAAACAGGCAAAAACTTAGAATTCGAAATAAAAAGAGACTAAATAAATAGAAGTTTCCGGAGTTAGGGACCAAGTAATTTTCAATGCTGTGAGACTAGACAGCTTTGAAGTTAAGAATCAAGTTCAGAAGAGCAAGATTGCAAAAAAATCTATTGAAAACTAAAAAATACGATATTTTCCCGGTGTTCCAAAAATTTTACAGGCATACTGTAACAATTATTTGAAAAATTTACCTCATTTCAAACTATTCCAAAACACAACTAAAATAAGCGTAGTATAGCTCTAAATTTATCTAACCTGACAGAGAGAATGGCTACTTCGAAAGTGCTAAAGTGAAATGAATTTAATTTCCTGATACGTATTTGAAACGGCCCGACAAGCTTGACTAGGTGAGGTCAGCCCCACATCTAATCCGCCCACTTTCAGACGTAGGGAGGAAACTCCGTGATATGATTTAAGCGAACCTCGATATGTCAGACATAACGTGTGTCAGTCTATCAAATGGAGGCGAGGAAGAAGAAGGAGAAGCCAAATAGTTCTTGTTGTCAGGAAAACAAAAAGGAACGCAAAGAAATAAAATGCATGAGACGAATCCTCAAGATTTCAGATGAAAATAGCATTGATTTGTTTTTTTATCACTGGTTATCGCATCATGTTATTTGTTTGTGGAATGGAAATCGTCATGGATCCAATTATCAAGCACAGAAACCCCGAGGGTGTCATGTCCTGGTTTTAACGACAAAAAGAGGGTGGATGTGTGAGCACAAATAAAAAAGAAGAGAAGAGGAGGAAAGTCTAAATGAAAAAAGATTTTCGATGATAAACAACACAGAAATATTGTGAAGAGAGTCTGAATTCTATGAGGATACCATGATAAAATTCATTATGCCGTGTAGACAAGTGATAAAATTCTGGCAGGATAGGTCAAAGATTGGGAGAAGGTATCTTCAAAAAATTTCACGAAAAATGAATTTCTTAATTTGCTGGTAGAATTAGGGATCACAGATATGAAAAGCAGTCTCCTCAAATTGTCAAACGTTAGCTGAATTTTTCTGAGATATCAAGATAACTTCCAGTTTAATCAAATTATTATTAAAGAAATTCTCTGTGAACTGAAACGTTATCGACACCTCTAGAAGTTCTGATCTATTGGTGGAACATGATTCCTTCAATTTATCAAATTCTCTTCCTTCTGTTCTGAAATCTCCGGTAAACGACACTTCTAACTTCTCGAAAATCAAAAATATTTTCCAGAACTCAAAAACCTTTCAAACTTATGTCTAGTTGAATTGTGTTTATCCCGTAAGTGCCTCATAAAAATGTGAAAAACTCAAGACGCAGGAGAGCAAACAAGGTAGAGAGGTGTGAAACCCGGGACAATTATAGGTAGTTATCTCATCTCGTGTTCTATGCATTCTTGAAACTTTCCTCCTTGTGCTTTTCGACTAGCCATGAACAAATGAATGACACATACACACAACGATTAGGACGGAATTTGTTAGCGAGTCGATTTTCTTGCCCCCTGTCTCCCTTTTTTAGTTTGTCGACGACCAAAAAGCGACTAGGTAATTACCATAGTTATATACACTGACAGGCCACCCCGAATCCTTTTTTCTCACTTTTGTGAAACAGGTCCAAAAATGTATCAGCTGATGCTAAGCTTTTTCGACTTACCGAAGTCAGTTGAGTCTCAAAACCTGAAATGCCGGTACCAAGATAGAACTGCGATTCTGAAAAAAGAAACATTCTTCTATTTTGAGAAGGAACAGTTTCATGAAAGAGGAAAAAAAGGATGAGACAACAGCTGTGGAATAATTATAGAGAGTCAAGTAATGAAATTGAGAAGGATCAATCATCAATTCACTTGTTTGGGTCTGTTTCAAAAAAGTTTTTTGTTTGCATGCTTTTTATATTTTGGGAATAGAGTCTATCTCTGCTCAGTCTGAAATTGGCTTTGTTATCATTAGAA
The DNA here is from genome assembly GCA_000143925.2 of Caenorhabditis brenneri. Lineage (NCBI taxonomy): Eukaryota > Metazoa > Nematoda > Chromadorea > Rhabditida > Rhabditidae > Caenorhabditis > Caenorhabditis brenneri. The sequence goes on along the minus strand of GL379839.1, from coordinate 517,499 downwards.
ACTTTTTTACTCGGTAACAAGATCTATTTTTGAATTCGTTGGACTTGCAAAAATCTTTTGAAATAAGAAATAACGGCTCTATTCGACTTCAACGGTCCGCTCACAGAACAACGGTCCGCCAACGGCCCCCAAAAAAAACAACGGTCCGCCAACGGCCCCCAAAAAAAACAACGGTCCGCTGAGGACCCTAAAATAAAATAACGGTCCGCTGAAGACCCGAAAATAAAACAACGGTCCGCTGACTCGTCGAAATAAAAACAACGGTCCGGCAGTTTGGAATGCAAAAAAGTCGACCTTATAGATTTTTGACACATTTTTCCGCATCTGTTAGGGGTTTCACTTAATTCTTGAATAATTAATCCATTGTATGGTTCTCTCTTATATCTGTCGATAGCAAGCATAAAAACCGTCTGGTCACAATACTTTGCTTGTTTTTACACTATCATAAATCTTCCTTAAACACTTTTACCTGCTACTCAGCTACAAAATATTCATGTTGCCATGATTAGTGTTACAGGAAAACTGCTCTCCTCACTTCTTAAAGTTGTACTCTTCTTTTGTAAAGTCCCCAGGTCAGATACAGGGTAGCTAGCAAAAATCAGAAAACTGAAAAGCCAGCCAAAAATGAAAATTCGGCTCTAATGGGAAACAGTTCCTAGAGCACACACACGCACATTGCTTGTTGAAAAAATCAAGAGTGACAGTTTTTATGCTTACTATTGACAGAAAACCATCTAGCAATGCAATGGATTAATTATTCAAGAATTAAGTGAAACCCCTAACAGATGCTGAAAAATGTGTCAAAAATCTATAAGGTCGACTTTTTTGCATTCGAAACTGCCGGACCGTTGTTTTATTTTTGACGGGTCAGCGGACCGTTATTTTGTTTTCGGGTCTTCAGCGGACCGTTGTTTTATTTTTGGTTCCTCAGCGGACCGTTGTTTTTTTTGGGGGTTTAGCGGACCGTTGTTCTGTGAGCGGACCGTTCAATTCTGAGCGGACCGTTGAAGTCGAATAGAGCCAAAAAATTTAGTTAGGAAAATTGATTAAAAAAACACAAGAAAAAAAAATAGAAAAAAGGAAGTATGATAAGATGAAAAAAAAAGTTTCAAAAAAAATTCATACTTGTTATTGTACCTTCTTCACTGGCTATAAGAAACCTTGGATCTCAAAGTCGGTCTTTAGATTCGAAACCTCAAAACATTAAAGATTTTTGTCAGAAATTTTTCGAGAAAGTATAAAAATTTTAAAACCAAGCATATCATTTTTGAGCAAGCCAATAATTACATATGTTTTCTATCAGCTTCTCCAAAATTCAAAAATTTTTCTTCTCAAAACTTTTCACAAATCTATACTCTTCGCCATTTCCAAGACCTTTCAATTCAAAAATGTCAGTTGTGGTTCAGAAAGCCAAAGTTTGAACGTATTCCAAAACACAAATTAATTCTAGAAACGGAAGAAAAATTTCCAATTTTTTATTAGGAAAAAGCCCTTTCCTTCAACAATATTGTTTCAATTAGAGCCATCCGAACGAATAAATTAGAGGCGGAGCTTAGGATATTCGATTTTCGATCGTCGAAAAAAAGGACAAAGCTAGAAATCACATAATTCTTGTTAGAGACAAAAGTAAACTGACCGATTATGCATGTCAGGGAAGTGAAGAAGGAATCGTCGCGAGAAAAGTGAGAATTACGTATTATATATTCCGAAAGAAACTTGCCACTCACTAATTTGCAAGTTTAAGTGAATCGAATCACAGGAGGAAAGAAGGAAAAGGTGTCGGAAGTGCGACAGCAATTTACAAAAAGAGCAGAAAACTATTCAAAAAATTCTTTTTTTTTTTATTTGAAAAGAACCAAATGATTTATATGACGTTAAATCATTGAGACTAATGAGCCGTTACAAGAAATGATTTTCAGAAAAGAGACAAGAATTGTCATAGGATATGAACAAATTTTCATACTTTTCATCTACATCTTCAGATAAATAGCTGACCATATGACGAGAAGGTTATGACGAGGACCTCGTTACGTTCATGTCTTCAGATGATGAAGTTTGTTATTAGTTTATTAGTCGCCCTCACTAGAAATTGTGAGAAACAAGAACAAGGAAGACAAAAAAGTAGTCTAAAATAAGTGAGGTCAGGTAAGTAATGGGCAGGAGCAGCATTTTGTTTCCAACCGACTTCCTTCCTTCAATTAAGAAATCCAACATCGCTGGATAACAATGGACCCATTGACTTTTTACCTTTTTTTGTTCAAAATGAATGAAGGAGTAAAAAGTGGAACATATTCTTAACAAATACCCAAAAATTCAAATCAAACGGGGCGAATTGAGAAAATCCTGGAAACTGAAAAAAAGGGGAAGACGAAGAAGTGAAGTCTAACGAAATCGTTTATTGTTTACATATCTCAATTCGAGATATTAGTCATATGTTTTTCTCAAAGTCTCCAATACATAAGTTTTTGACAGCCATAGATTTGGGATCTTGAAGATCATTTTCGAAAAAGTTAGACAAATTTGGAACAGTAGTAACTTGAAGTATGCGAAAGAATGGAGACTAGTTTGAGTTGTAAGAAACATTTTCCAGAAAATTGGTAAAATATTTCTTTTTTTTTCTTTTGTAGTAAAACTTTGAGACCGCTGGAGTTACCAGAGCTCGTGACAATTATTTGGGACGATCCAATATTTTTTAAAGATGTGTTCAAATGGCAGAAATTGAGCCTATAGATTATAATTGATCACTAAGAAAGCAGTTTGATGATTTGGTACACGAAAAATGAAATACAAGGAAAATATTCTGCCACCTCCTATCAAGTTTTTTGAAAAAACACCTCGAAAGAAATTGTATTCTTTTCAGATGTTTCCAACTAGTCTTCCACTTCAAGCTCATCACAATTTGTAGTAATCTTCTGCACGCGTTGGCATCTATTAATATTCAGTCATCAAAATGTATACACTACTCACCGAAAATTATATTGGCTATTACAAGACGAAAGGTGAAAAATGAGATTGGATGTCCTCCCCCTCTACTCTATGTCTGTCTCATTAGGATGGGCATGGATAATGATTATCAAATTTCTTCAGAATACGAGATGCTGGGTTGCTGCTGAAAAAACTGAAAACACTATTCTTCTGAGTTTTCCAGCATAGGCTAGAAGGATGGAAAATCATATTATTCTTTCTGTCACCATTAATTTCAGACTGGAACACCAAAAGTGCAAAACAAGCCTAAAAGCTCCTAGGCGTAATTTTGTTTAGTTTTATTATGCATGGGAACATAACAAAGTATTTTCAGAAGTAAAATTGACACCTAGAATTCTAGACTTAGAAAACAAAAGTACTACTTCAAAGCTTAGAATCATCAATTAGATTCAAAGAATGAAGATTTTCTCAGGAAATGATGTTGAATCAAGAAAAGATATCATGGTAAGTTGAGAATATCAGATTTCAATAGGAAGTACAAAGTTTGAAAAAATCTGAAACTTTGGAATTGGAAAAAACGTTGAGAATCTCTAAACCTTGTGAGTTTCAGCCCACGTTTCTGACAAATCAAAAGATATCTGAGTTTTACAATTGCAGGGTCATTACAATGAAAGTTGGCGAAGCAATAATTATGACGCCTGAAATGATATTTGAGATATCTGAACATTCTAAGAATCATTCGATCAAATCGCCTGTCCAAAAATAAATTAGAAAGAGAAAAAGGAAAAAAAGTGCCCAAGAAGTTCTCATTATGTAAAACACAAGTAGAAAAAGCGACTGATTGATGATTAGCCTCAAAGATCTCAAAACGCGGAAGCGAGGTCAAAATGAAGAAAGTGTGGGAACTTCAAATGTCAGTCAAGTGTCTAAATGCATCCTGAGATGCGATGCGATGTATGTGAATCAACGACAGCTCCTGAAGGGAAAGTAATGTAAATTGCAGAAAAAGGCGCGGTTTGAATGTGTCAAACACACTTGTACGTAATGACTGGCCAAGGGAACCTGATATACTTTTCTGTAGTTGTGTAGTTAGATGAATGTGGACAACATAAGGGACTACTGAAAACAAGTCGTATACGGGGAGATCTATCAGTTTCAGCAAACCCGCAAAATTTGAATTCAACTTCTAAAAATGCCGGAAAGGTACTATACAAAATTAATTTAAAATTGAAATTTAACTGGAAATTGAATACAATTTATTTAAAGTGGACCACATTCAAATTGAACCAAACGGAAGAAATGTGAAAAACTGAAAAATGTTATAATTTTTCAGTAAAATATGTAATTTCATAGTTGTTGAAACTTTGCTCAAATTTATATCGAAGCCGGATTATGGCGAGAACAAAAAACTATCAAGAAAAAACTGAAATACAATTGAAACATAACCAAACTATCAAAATTTTTAAAATTCTGGTGAATCAACTTTTGAGAAACTTTTCATAAATTCAGCAGAAACATCTCTAGTGGTGTATCGAAAGAATATTTGGTCCGTGATTTGAAAAACATACAATGTTTGTGAACAATCTTCTTTTAGAAATTGGAATCGAGTTGTATGCCCCAAATTTTTATCTTGAAACTAGAATTGATCCTCTTTTTACAAATAATCCTAAAACAAAATTTTTTTCCAGAAAACCTCAATGATCGATTTTGCTAAAACATCTGGAAATTCTGGAAATAAGAAGATATACATATCAATCGCATATCACGAAACTTGGAGGATTATGTTTCAGATGGCACAACCACTTAGCGTACTTCCGATGCACATCCGATTGTCCTATGACCACCACTACTACGTTTCCGAATCGTGTCTTCAATTTTGTAATATTTTCTCTGAAGAAACTGAGAAAATTCATTCGTAAATGTGTATAGCCCTGATTCAGTTGATTCAATTTTCTTCAAGAAAAAAGAAAATTGGAAAAGAAAAAAAAACAGTTTTCTGCTCAAGTGGAGGATTAGTACCCGATTCCTTAAACCATTCAAACAGTCTTTTTTCCTTGAATTTTCGACCCAAACCTCCCAGCAAACATTACTTGGTTCTCTGTCAAACCCAATAAACTTTTGCCTCCTACTTTGCCCTGCTTTTCCCTCCTCTCAAAATGTTTACTTATTGCAACTGTAGTCTTTCGTCCATGAGGTCAACTATTTTCTGTTCTCTATTTTAACTCCTTTTCCAGACTAGGAAACAAGAACGTCATGTTCTCAATTTCAGTCCAATTTTCTATCTCTCTCTCTCCGATTATCATCATCATAGTTCTTGTGGTCAGTGTGTATGTTCCGATTTCAGATTAGGGTACATTGTCACTTCAAGTTTAGTGGAAACTTTTCATTACTATCTTGATAAGGTGTTTACAGCAGAGAAATCGGTTGAAAGTCAATGAATTTGAAAAAACGAAATAAAATGAGAAATATAAAGAATCGACCGAATCAAAAATTGCTACCTGGTTCCCAACAATTTTCCTTTCGTTTTGTTCCATTACTCATTTTTTCACAATGGTCGTCCTGAGAAACAAAAAAGAAAAATCGAGGACAGTTTGATTTTGTTTCGTTTTGTTTCCGTATTCATTCATACAACATGCGACGGTAAAGAATACGAAGGTGTACAAAGTCCGAATTTCCAACAAAACATTTTTCGATTATTCTGCCTTCTCGTCTTGTAAGTTTTTTGAGAATTGTAAATTCCGGAGAGATAGGAATCAGTTTTTTCTAGTTTCTTGCGAAAAAAACGTGGGCAACTAAAAATTCCACAACTCGGATTTTCAACTTCTAGAAAATGAAAACATGTTGAGAAAAAAAGCTAGAATAAACGTTCAGAAGCGGCGAACCACAAAAAGGGCGTGGGGTCTAGATAATGGGAGGGTCTGAATGTTCAATCCATGGAAAGACTATTTACACTTTGTGACCCTGAATTTTCAAGAAAGAAACTGAATTCGATGTGTCATTCGGTTTTTTAGGATCAGGACAGTTTGATATAAAACTTTCCAATTCGTCACTTTTTTGAGATCCTTCAAATTTGAATATTTTGGACGGAGTACGCCCAAAAAACCTCAACGAACAAATCTTATTTGAATAATTTTCGAGTCCAAGTTAGGGTTTTGTATTTTGTATGAGGAAGTTTTGTCTGGCGCAGAGTTTCTAGATGATTGATTGATTCAATAGTCCGGTGTTTTTTCAAGCCTGAAAAATGTAAATTCCAGCAGAATAAGCAAAACTAGGCAGAACGTCCGGGCTTTTTTGCTTAACTTTCTGAAAAAAAAAATGATTTGCCGTGCTTAGAGAGAGGTGATCAATTAGAGAACAAAGTAGAGGCTTCATTACGGTTCAAAACTAAGATGTACTCGAACAAGACACATTACGAACCCAGATTTGGCCAATGGTCTTAGACACATTTCTTTACGGAAGTCATCAGCACTTATGTATGCATAACTTTTACGATGAGTTGTTTACCAATGACCGAAACATTTGTTTCCTTTGTAGACAACTAGTACTCTGATTCAAGGGTTTTATCTCTAACCTCATTCAAAACTCTCGGTTAGATATCCCATGCTGTTTCTAATGATCATAACTTTTGATTACCCTAACATCCTGTTGGCCTCCCGTTTGCTCTTGAATTACCCTAATAAAACTTTGTTGGAACTTCTTCGTCAGAAAAAGTCTCCTCGGGGGAACCAGGAAAGGGGCGTGGGTTTTGAAATTTTTAACCCAAAGATCAGAGCATTTCAAAAGTGTTGTAAGAATTCATATCATACTTCGATATTCCTGACATTCCTTGGACCCGCGTCACTGATCTTCGAGTTGAAGAAGAAGGATCTGATGGTTGATGAATGGATGCTCTTCCCCCCTTTTCTTCACAACTGACAATATCTCTCAAAACTTTTGTTCTTCATTCTTATCTTCTTGTTGCCATCGAGGTGTCTATTTATCTATCTTTCACCCCATCAAATTAAAAGTTGCAATTTCATTTCGAATCACTCGGGAAAACAAATTAATGAATTCAATTACCTCATAAATTATTTTTCAATTTTGGGAGTCATTTCTAGGATGAAAACCAAATCTTCCGGAACGATGGGTAGAGCCTCATCTCTACTTTTATAGAAAGTACAGTAGAACAACCTCTCTTTTAGGATCCTCCCCATTGACCAAAACTTTGGCGGGCAATTTCATAGTTCACATTTCACTTTTCACATTAGTTGTATATAAACTGTCAAAAAACTTTACAAGCCGTCAAAAAAGAATTTGCAGAGAACGGTCATAACTCAAACCGTCACTTCTTATCAGTATATACGTAACTTGAAATATGAAAATTACTTTCCTCTCCACTTTTCTCTTCAATTTCAAATCAAAGATCTACACTTTGTTACATGACCCTCATTAGTAAAAAAAAATTTCTTTTGTTTCTCAAATTTCGATGAACATGATCTTATCCTCTTCACTAGAGGTCGTCGCCGGAAAAAAAAAAGAAGAGGGTCCTCCTCTTGAGACGAATATACACATTTTCTGCTTTTTTCTTCTACCCACAACAGATTCTTTATTGTTGCCATCCTCAAATTTGATATTCCAAAAACCGGCATAAAATCAAATTGAATTTATTTATTTTGAAGCTTCTTTGAAGAAATGTCTGACCTCCTCCCTCCTTTTCTTCTTTAACTTTTTTCCACGTTTTCTTTTTCTACTATCCCATTGTTCATTTTTATAGGAGGCGAAGTTTTTCTCACTTACAAAAAAAACTTGGAACACCAACACCACCTGCTTTCATGCCATCCCATCTTGTTTTATCTTTGCTCCTGACTGCATTGCTTGCAGGTGGGTTGTCTGAGATGTGATTGAAGACATCTAATTAATACTTGTCTGCCACCAGATTGCACAGAGCATACAACACACACTTAAGAGTACTTAATATGTTTCAGTTGTTCAATGTGGCCCCGGGAATGACCATGCATGGGGATACGACAAGAACAATGGTCCGGATACTTGGCAAGGAAAGTGTCAAAATCATCTGAAGCAGGTTCGAATTTTTGAAATTTTGAAACTTGTCTGTTGAAACGATCAATCAAATTGACACAAATTGTATCTAAAGTAAACGGGAAAAGTGTTCAAGTTGTCGAAGAAACCCATCAATCACAAAATTAAGCGGGCTGTCTTTGATGAGAACGCATCTTTGATTCTTATCGCATATGTTTTTGAAAATATTTGTAATCGAAAGTGTTGGGCTTGAAAATACATTGCAAAAAATAACGGTTGAAACTTTTGGTTATTTTGAGGGCTAGTCAAAAACAGATTTTTGGTCAGGTTAATTTGGGATAAGAACAAGTCATTATTAAGTCAATTTTCACTTACTCACCAATGGTTATATTTTTGTGCAGAATAGTTTTGATTAGGTAAGTTAATTCGAACAAACTCTATCCATTTGTGCAGTTGTTTATAATACAGAAACTCTATTAATAATAATAATGATACACGTTCATGAAATTCTGTTTGAACAAAACTTCGAAAAAAAGTAGGAAAGTTTATGATAGAATACTAATATAGTGTGGATTTGTTAGTTCAAAAAAAAAAACTCAAAAAACATTCAAACCCCGTAAAACGAAACTCGAATTCTCAATTCATCTGAACCGACAAGTATGGTATTAATGATGCCAGTTGATCTCAAGGAGTTGAAAATTTTTCTTGAAAAATACGAATCGGTTTTTGAACTTCCTTCTTTAATTTGATTCAGCTTTTCGATAGTTGTTTCTCGTACTCTTGTCTTTAGAGACCATCTTCAGAAACATTTTTTGACTTAAATATAGCAAACGAATAGTGTACGATTTCTCATTTTTCCTAACAAGAGAAAATAATTGAAGAAACAGTTTTGAACACAGTTAACTTTAGATTCGATGTTTTTTTGCCAAATTCCTAATTAACTTGTCAATTTTTGCCATTGTTGAAATTTGTATGCGGACATATTTGAGTTCCGAGAGATAACTTCGTGTTTCCTCGACTGTGTTTGGGACAATTGATTACAACCTCAAAAACTGAAGTCAAATACGTAACCGTTCTCCATTTCAGTCAATCTTTTTCCATTGATCACAGTTCCAACTGTCCATTTCTCTCTGACCATGATTGAGAATGAAACTAGAACAGCGCAACCCAAAAATGCAACAAAATGTTTCTATTTCCAGTCGCCGATTGATATTCGTGCACCCGATGTCGATTATGCCCTTCTTCACCGCATGCATTTCCTGAACTATGATATGGATGGAAAGATTGAATTGAGCAACACAGGAAGAACACGTGAGTATAAAAAACAAAACGGATAGAAAAGTGATTGATCATCGTCATATTCAGTGTTTGCCGGAGGATTCGAAAGCTGGCAACATAAACAACCGATGATCCAGGGAGGTGGATTGAAGCATAGATACAAGTTGGTACAATTCCATTTGCATTGGGGACAGAATGACGCCGTCGGATCTGAACATGCTCTAGGATCTTTGCATTACCCAGCTGAGGTACATTCATATTTGACGTAGATTTTCAGAAAGAAATCAGTTCTTAGTAATCCAATAAAAGTGTTGTAAACAATTTTGATATCATTTCAAATGACGAATTCCAGTTGCACTTGGTACATGTTCGTGAAGGCTTGACTCTCAAGGAAGCACTGACTCGTCCCGATGGATTGGCTGTAGTCGGAGTATTTCTTGCAAGAACCAGCGATCCAGTTGCCAACAACTTCTCCCCGATCTCCGAGAAACTTCATGAATTGAGACATTCTGGAAACACGACTGAACTCAAGAACTTCCGAACCAAATATGTCCTTCCATTGGACACGGAAGCATTCTATCGATATGAGGGAAGTCTAACCACCCCGGATTGCTCTGAAGCTGTTGTTTGGACTGTTCTTGCTGAACCAATGGCTATTTCCAGTCACCAGGTTGGTTTTGAGGAAAAACATTTCAAATTGAATAATACAATTGTTGTTTTGTAACACAATTGTCCATCGTAGATCAAGATTATTCCGGTTGATAGAATTTACCCTCATGTTTTCTAGGATGAGATGATTCTTCCCTAGTTATTTTACTCTATAACACTTCTTACGCTACAATTAATACGTCCTTTCAGCTTCACCTCCTTCGTCAATTGCACAACAAGGAGCTCGTCAAGTCCGACAAGAACTACCGCCCTCTTCAACCATTGAACGGCCGACGCATTCAATACAGACCAAGCAAGTTCGACAGAGTCTCAATCTGCTCATCCTCTGCTGCTTTCTCAATTCTTGTCACTTCTTTCACTCTCCTTATCAGCTTGATTTACTAGATATGATCTCTTAGGTTGTACATTTTGATCCGCTTTTTCCTTCCTTCTTCCCCATTTCTGCCCTCAAACTCATTTACCGATTATTGCATTTTGAGTAGTCATAAAGACGTTTATGTGAACTTCTTGTGCTCACGTCAGTGGTAGAGCTAAACACTTTAACAGACTAATTCAACTTATTTTTGGGCGGACACCAAGTTTCACAAGTTTTAGTTTAGTCCGGAATATGTTCCCCAGTCGCCATTTACTGAAGACTAAATGCAATGGTTTCAGCTTTTGTTCCTAAATCCGTCCAAAGCATAACTTGTAATTTAATTCTCTCAGTATTGTTTTTCAGGAAATCACTGAAATTACAGAAAAATAACAAAAACATGTAATTATATTTTGTACAAAACTCGATTCAAAGCTTGCTTGTTTGGTTTTCTTAATTCCTTTTTCTGTAAGAATATATAAGAAAACAAGGAGAAATTTGAACTAATGGTGGAGGCGGCCAGAAAAAAAACGAAATGGGTTTGTACTACGAAAACAGGTAATTCAATATTCATGATCTCGGTTTACAATTAAAGCTCATCAAAGTGGTGTGGGAAATTGATGTGGCACATTGTGCATGTGTGCCCCTCTTTTTGTTACATGTTAGTGTTTAGTCGTTGAATTTTTCAAAAGCTCTAATTATTTCATTTTGTGAATTTCTTCGTGGAAAACACTCCAGAATGCAAATTGGGGTCATTGCCAAGAATCATGTCAGGTTTTCTATATTGTCAGTTTATTTTCCAAATTTCATGAGAGATGACCTCACTTCACGAAAAATCCAAATTTTCTCAGAATTGCGGTTCTGCGGTTATTTTCGGATGTCACCATCCATTAATTTTATAAAACCAAATTTTTTGTGAATGGGTCCTTTGTGAAAAATCGTTTTTTTTTCTTGGGTCAAAGATGTTCTGATTAATAGCATCCCAAGCTCATCCTATTCTCCTTGCTTCTCCCGCTCTATCGAACCTTTGCCCAAAAACACTTCCTCACATCATTTTTTTCAGCAAAAAATAATATCTCGAAAAGTTGAGCAAATCGGAAAGCGTAAACCCATAAACACCCACTCCTTGTCAGCTCTTTGCGGAATTGGCAAAATAATAAAGTTCGTATAGGCCGTTATTTTTAAGCACCCAATAACTCCCCCTAACTCCAGTTCCAGGAAGTACTCTATCAGTATGAGTTTTTTAATGCATAATTCCGGTTTCAGTTATGCGTCCGAGTTAGCTGGATGTTTTTCTTGAAATAAAGCTCTAGTTTTACTATCCAGATGCGTAGCAACAATGTTTTATGTATCGTGAAGCTTTAGACTTTTCTTGAAAGCCAGAGTCCCTTAAAATACTCGACATTGGTGAGGATGTTTTAATGTTCTGTTTTACTAGTTTTCCATAAACTGTCTGAAAGCATAGTAAAGCCAATCTGGGACAGCTCATTTTGAGTTTTCAGTCTGTGGTGGCAAGAGCTCTGTCATCACGTAAGTCGCCGTGATATGAAGTTTTAGCTAAATGTGCCTCTTTTCAAAAAAATTTCATTGTTTCAAACAACCAACTCATTATTTTGAACTAATGTTCGAGTTGACCGCCAATCTTTGCAAAAGTATTAGCTAAAAGTTGTCACGGCGGGGCCGAGCCTACACGTCGAATCACTAATCTTTGAAAAATTAAGAAAATGATTTTCATAAGCTTTCATTTAAAAAATGAGATTTTGACTCCTGAAAATATAAAACTTCAAGAAACAAAAATTGAAAATTTTTGACAAGGCCTGTACTGGAACTGGTCTTATTTGTCCCCGCCTGATTTAGTACTATCAATCCTCATTCAAAAAAATTAAATTCCACTTCTTCACTCTTTCACGCTATATACATTGAACCTATATGATGGTTTTAGTTTTCAAAAAATATAGCATCCGTTTTCGTTGATAATCAATTATAGCGGGCACTAAACTATTCTTTTATCGTTCCAAAGTGCTTCAGTGAAGCACTTTTCTTCTCGTTTATACTTTCTCTAGTTGGTTCCAAAGATGCTATTTGGGCCAGAACTTCTTGAACTAGACTTCATTTAGTTCCTCATCATAATCACCCATTCCCATTGAGAACTGAAGACAGATCACGTTGCAATCAGAATAGACACAAACCCAGTGAGTAATCAAGACTTAATTTCAACTTGCTGACAACTACACGTGTATTTTTCAGCAATACTCCCACTGTCTATCGTTATTATAGAGATCCTGTCTTGTGATATGAAATGACTCAACTGTTCCCACTCTGTAATTTTTTTCATTATGAAGATCAAGTTGTTCACGACCTTAACGAAACCTTATGGATATTGCCGTTCCAGCTCATAAATCAAAACCAAGTTGTTGGGATTCCAGATTCTCATTATTGTGAAATGTTGAGTGTCCCCATTCCCTGCATTTCTAGCATAATCCATAAAACCTCATAAAATTTTACGATCCTAACGTCAGCACACCTTTTGTTCGGTTTTATGGCACCAAAATGCGCAGCTCCTCTCACCCATTTCCGGGTAACCAAATGCCAAAACGGGACGTCAGTCGATGGAGGAGGGCGGTGGTTTGTCATGATCGGTTGGTATGCTCCACCTACTTCTTCCAATTTTATTTCGTATAGAAACTGCTAATTTCCTCGTCATCCTCCTTGTGCCCCTCCTTCTTTTTAGTCCCTTATATGGAGAGCATCATTGGAATTCTTTCCGAGAAACAATTGATGGTGACAAGAACTCCTCATCTTTTCATTTTTCCTTATTTTGCTCTTTTCAACTGAACACCCAATCACTATAGGATCTAAGTGGAATTAGTTTTTCTCTCCTTTTGCGGTAGGTGCTGCATTGGCAGAGAGAAAATAAAAGAACTGACGTTTCTCTCACTTAACCCATTTTTCTATTTTCTTTTACTCACCCCCACAACAAAAAGTAAAAAGTGCGACTTTTTCTCATTTTTCTAGAGCCGCCGGACAGACATGTCTTTTAATTATCCACTCACTCGAAGAATAAAGGACAAAAAGTGAAGTATCTAGTTAGGACCCGGACAAGAACTCTATGAAATATCTCCGAGTTTATCATGTACTTTTTTCCTTCAGACCCAATTTAAATCCAGGAAGTAGATCACAAATAGAAAATGAAACACTAGTTAGCTCCGATATGTTCATTCCATGTAGACTAAAGAAGCCCTTCATCGTAAATTGGTGGATATATTCACCGTTCTCGATTCGTAAATATTTTATAACTTTATTTAATATTCAGCATTTCTCAATTCTTGTTTATTTATCTCCAAGTGCTCTTTTGAATTTATAATCGTTAACCTTTTTGTCTTACATCATTTTTTTTTCGGTTACAGGTAACACACTCGGAACACTTCCAGCTCTCAATATGAAGGCCATGTTCGTTCTCGCCATCCTCCTCGGTACCCTCGTTGCCACTAATGCTTTCCGGCTCCCGTTTCAGGTACTATACTATCTTTTTCGGTTTTCACTAGTTTTAGATAACCAGAATATCCAAAAACATGTTCAACGTGTAAAATAGTTCTTGCAGTTTTTTAATTCGAACGAGGACTTTAACAGTGGGCTTGCCAAGCGCAACTACTACGAGTCGAAGCCCTACAAAAGGGAATTCAACGCTGACGATCTGACATTACGTTTTGGAAAACGTGCAGGTGCTGGAGAACAACTCGCTTTCTCCCCGGATATGCTCTCGCTTCGTTTCGGAAAGTAAATTTCTATCTGATGATCTTAACAAAGACAGCTATATGATATGATGTAATCAATATTTATTTCTCACCTTTCTCTCGCTCTTTTAACAATTTTGTATTGAATGGTTGGATGGCGCCTAGTAACGATGCCCAATAAAGTCTATGTTAACAATGTGTCATTTACTCAAAAAAAAACATTTTTTGAAGGAGCTTCAAATAAGTTTTCACAGTAGAAAAATGATGACATAGATACGAAATGTACTGAATGAATTCGGAGCACAGATGAAACCTATGAATATCTGCACAAGTCAGCACGACTGACTTTCTGGAAGAAAATGAAACGGATGTGTTTTCAAGACGCTCTAATTTTGTGGTCACATTTGACCTAATCAGCTAGATCGTATACTTTTCGATTGAAGATCGAGATTTGTCTAACAAGTTCGTGTTTGAAAATCGAATACACTATTCTTTGTTAATTTTCCAAACGTCGTTTTTCCTCGTTTTCCAGTTTCAGCTGAGAGGTATAATTCTACTCAATTTCTAACAATGACTGCAGTTGTGGTCAAATCTTCTGCACAACCTGATGCTGTTTAAATTTATTTTTCGTGAAGAATTTCTTGTTCCGCCAAAAATTAGTGTTCAAACTCCTCGAACAAACTAATTTTTCTTGGAGTTCAACTGGTCAGCTTTACAAAAGTTTTTAGTATTCCAGTCACGTTTTCTTTCATTGATAAACAAGGAAGACGTACAAAAACTGAATGTACCCAGAATTACTTAATTTCCCGGACATGAGTTTTGGAAACTTCCTTTTCTAGTTATATCAATTACTCACTTTATTGAGCCTCAAAAATATGTATAACACATCTGAAGAAAAACAAAGTAAAAGTGAGAAAGGAGGGAAAAGAGCACCGCAAACATGTTGAATATCAAAGGGATTTTTTCTTTAGTACAATTTTTAATGTTTGGAAAAAACGGGATAATTATGATTACCGAGCACTTATTATGACGATTAATTGGATAAGAATTGAAAAACTGCAAGTAATTGAGCTCCAAGAGGAATTTCAGAAAGAATTCGGTGGGCATTTTTTTGTAATGATGAAAGATTAGTCTGAGGGAAAAAGGTGTAAAACACAATATAGTTTCAAACAACAGTCACATAAATCGACTCATAAAATTTTTTTTGGAAATAATATTCGAATGGATATGGGTTGGAAAGATTTTCAAATGAAGGGTAAGGGAAAGAATTAAAAAATGAGGGCAGGGAATCAACCAGAAAATAAGAGAAAAAACTAAAAATGTGTGTTAAAGTTCGTCTTCGTCGGATTCTTTCCGCGTACAGTAGCACGCTAGACCGACCAAGATAGCAAAGAAAAACAGTGAGCAGAAGGAGAGCATAGCAGTGGCGAACTGAAAGAAACTTTTTTTTTGAAAAAATTTGCTGCCAAATAGGGAAAAAGTAGGAATTAGAAAAATCTATGATTTTTGGGTTTGTATCCTCTTGGGAAACAGTTAAAAAATTTTGATTTTTGCGTGAACCACACAAAATCAAAATGATCAACTATTTCAGATCAATACCATTTTACAGAATCAGATTATGACAGAAAATGTGAATGTCAACTTGGCGAAGTTTCTCGAATTGACAGTACAGCTTCAGGGAAAATAACAACAAAACTTCAATTTTTTAACATTCGAAACCAAATAACTTTTCTCTTTTATTGCCTGATCATTTTTCAGATTCGTAAATCAAAAAGATATATAGTTAGCTTATTGATGCTAGCCTGCATCAGAACTGGGCCGATCAGAAATAACTTAAAAATTCCTTGAAAAAAAACCTAAAAAAAATTGAAAAAAACTTCAGGACCATATTTTTATATTCTGCACGAATATTTCGTTCCGAGATTCCACTCAAAGCCTAGTTATCAACCGGTATTAATCCGGAAGGTTGGCCTTATCTAACATAGCCAGTTCTGAAGCGGGGTAATACTTATTTATCAGAAAGAGAAATGTCAACGTCCCAAGTACCAATAAAACACATTTTCTAGCTTACCTGCCAGTTGCCTACATCTCTATCAAGTTGAGCAATCCTTTGAATGTTTCCTACATCGACAGCATCCAATGATCTGGCGTACCAGTTCCAGAACACGTGACCCTGCCACCGATAGCCAACCTGAAGACTTGATTTTCGTTTCGAAATTGTACTTGCTTTCAGATAAACATACCTGCATGCTTGGACTATCAGTAATAGATAGATAGCTCAACTCCTTGTCCGTCGTTGACGTCCAATTGAAACTGAACCCATCATTCTCATGAGTAGGCGTGCTATAAGAAGACGTTTTTCAGGTAATCCTTATCGAGATTAATCATTGATGAACACATACCCATAAAGTGCAAAATTGGCGACCAACTCAGAAAATATTTCGACAACTCTTTGATCCAGTTGCCAATTCATATCTTTTCTTTTATTCAAAAACCTAGGAGTGACGTTGAAGATGTGAAGCTTGTCAACGCCATGAAAAGCTCCTAAAGAAGAACAATGAAGTTAGGACAAAAATATTCAGACCCACTATCAATATCATAAAAATTTTCACTAATGTGGTCGAAAGAATATAGATAAACCGGTAAATCGTGTTTGAGGTATTCAATGGCTAATTGAGATGCAGGGGCGTCATACCAGAAGTGCGAATACATCTGAAACACAAAAGAAACATTGAAAACTGCTAATAACACTTACTTTTAATAAAGAATTGAACAAAACTGATTCAGGAAAAGATGGATCTACTTGAGTCCAAACATATTCCGACTTGCAGCCTTGTGATATTAAACGATGATTTTGGAACTGTTTGTAACTCATTGTAAGATTATCTGCTAATTTATCACCATGTTCCCTTGTTATCGAAGTGAAATTAAGCTCTTTTTCATTCAACAACACTGAAAATATCTCATTATATTGAATTGTCCAACAACTTTTTTTTTTAATCTTACATATCCTAAGAGAACTCTCATCTTTTGTAGTGCCAATCACAATTGGTGTTCTCCTCCTATGCACTATCAGTTCTTCAGGTGGCTGTGGTAGAATACCACCAACACCGTCAATAATTGGCACAAATTCTTCATAATCATCATAATGTAAACGCTTATATTGAAAGATTTCTTCTTTAGACCGCTTTCTGGCACAATCCAATAGTTCAGATGAATTGAAGGCTCTGAATATGTATTGTTTGAGAATATTCAATTGAAATTGGTAATACCTGCAACCAAATCGATCGTTCATGTTCCAAGTGGCGTTTACTTGGGTATTTCTGACAACACCTGGTTGAAGAGCAGATCCTGACATCAGAAGAACTTTTTGGAATAGTCCTGAAAATTAAATTGGCGGTGAAATCGAACAAATTGGAATTCGTCAGTTTGAAAAGCAGATTTATAACTCTGATTGATGAGAAAGTGATACAGATACTGATATAACTGTTAAAAACAATATAATTCAGACTATATTGATATCTGAAAGACAAGTATTCTGTTTTGGGACCGTTTCGATAATTGAAAGCCTAGCAATCAACTGGTACTTAGATGAAAATTTGATTGTTTTTGAGATACTTGAATTTGACTTCATTTACATTGAATCTGACAGTTGCATTATTTCTGAACTCCAGATTCATTTTAGGAAACAAACATGAAGCCCTTGAACAGTTTTGAACATTGAATTTTCAGCTTCACAGATTTCAAGGGTGCAAAACAGAACGTGGTAAAATTTAGTATTTTGAATGTCACTTCATAAAATATTAGAGGTGAGGTTTCTGGAAACTTTTTTCTGCAAATCATACCTTCCGCTCTTGGTGACAGAGCTAGCAGTGATGCAGATGCTGCTCCTGTACCATGTCCCATTAATAAAATGTTCGATGGGTCCCCTCCAAATACTCCTGCATTTGCCTGTAACAACCTTTGCTTATTCTCCGGAACTCTCTAATTTATCAATTACCTTGACCCATTTCAAAGCCCATATCTGATCCCATAAACCTATATTTCCTGGTAAAACGCTATCACCCGTTGATGCAAATCCTAATGGTCCTAATCGATAGTTGAATGTGACGAATACGATCTGAAATAACTTTTATATGAAACGTGTCATTTTGTAGTTTATAGTGTTTTTCTCATTTTTCAACTCTTCTTTTCATTCGGATGTCTAGATTGAGTCGTTGAAGCAAAAAGTTCACAAAAGAGCCTAATTCAGTCAGTGAGCAATCAGTGCAAAAGTTTCAAGAGGAAAAGAAGTGCGAAGCGGATATTCAATGCCGTCAATCCAAAATTAGCGTTTCTTGTTCTACATTTCTTTTTCTTATCTTGCCATTTTTCTTCTTCCTGCCCTTTTCGCAATTTTTTTCTATTTGCAGAAGCAAAAAGAAGAATTCAAATCTCATTTTATGTTTCTTTCCATTTCTTATCTTTCTTTGCACAAAAAGAGGAACTAAACGAACAAAAAAAGAGCATATCTATGTATGATGCAGAACGAGATGTTCCACTTTTCTTTTTCTCTCTTCTCAATAATGTTGAGTTTATTCCAATGCTCTTTCTCTTTCTCGATTTTGATGCCCCATAAATTATTCCATCAAATTTTGCGTAGAGAAAAGAGATAGGGGTACCAAGACAGACATCCTCAGACACCAACAAATACACACAAAAAGCAGTGAAAAACGAAAGAAACAACAAAAACAAGGGTGGGGTGGTAGAAGAGTATAAAGAAAAAGAGCACTTGCCTTGCGTGACACAAAGTTGCTGAGAATTGCCCGCTGAGGAATGTCGCTTCCGGAACCAGTTTGGAATCTGCCGCCATGGATGAAAACAATCACCGGATATGTGTCATTTGTGTACTGGTACTGAAAATATACAGTTTTGAAATAATACTAAAGACTTAGAGAAAATTACCGGAGTTGGTGAAAATACATTCAGGTATAGGCAGTCCTCAGAAACATGTGCCACGTATCGTTCTGGTTCACCAGCGTCGTTTTCGTCTATGTTTTGCATACACATTGCGCTATAAAAGAATACGTTGATAGGAGCATTGAACATTTAACAAATTGTGATATTATGTGTTTCCAGTTTTAAAAATAAAGTACACAACTTATAAAAAAGGTTTCGGACGTTTTAAAACCTTATCGAGCAGTCTACATGGTTGGTTTTCACTCAAAAAAGCTTAGTAAGGAATCAGAAACTAAGATTCCTATGAAAATGTCCAGGCAAAAAAGGATATTCCTGTGATTTTCTTACCATAGGTTTTATTCAAACAGGTTTCCCCTAGCAATATCAAAAATATATCTTGGATGTATGTGAAATTCGGGACACGTTGGAATGACTAAAACTAGCCCCGACCATTTCCTTCAATTTGCTGCTCATTTTTGAGAAACTGTTGGGGTGATTCTTTGATGGAATAGCCTGATGAAAACTATTGGCCCCCTCCATACTTTCACAATTCATTTATTTCAAAAAATTTAGTTCCTTTCTGAAATCTCCCCGGAAGCAGGAAACATAACTACTTCCTTATCACTGAATCCCATGAGGATCCAATTTCCAAACATCCTTATCATTTTCGAAAACGAAAACCACTTCCCATAGTACTCGTGACTCTATTGACCATTTTTCAAATGATCAAGTGAGTTCCAGACATAATTAAAGCTTTTCATTCACCTTTAATTTGCTGTTTTCATGATTTCTTAACTCTGGTCACCCGCTTTTGCCTAGACGCCAAAATATGTTATCAATTTCGTCATCACTTCTAGGCGATTCTCACGAACTCATTAGTCGTATTTTGTGGTACTGTGTTTTGTTATCTTATTTCTGTCTCTCACTTCCGCCTCCCACTAAGTTTTTCATTCTAGACATATTTTTCTTTTATATCACATGAGTTTTGTCTCATCAAAACAATACTAATCGGTAAAATGAATGTTTCTTCTGACTTACCTGTACTGCGTTGCATTCATTACCCCTCGCCATTTCGCTGGTTCTTTTGGCATCTGAAGAGATGATTGAAATTATTTTTCCACATTGGAAACTGTGTTTTACCTGAAACCTCAAATAGCCTACAGGTGGCATAGCGAAGGGTATTCCTTTGAAAACTGTGTAGTCTTGGCCATCTATCAACTGAAAAACGTCAAAAGTTAGCTCAGAAAGTTTGTAACGGTATTCTTACTAATCTCTCTCCACGGATGGCTCCTGAGTTGACGGTCAGTTCGAATGGAGAGATATGTCGGGTGGAACAGGCCCAATGTAAGTGCCACCATAAAATGAATGGGGATAAGAGCCAACGCATTTCCAGATGTAAAAAACAACAACTATCCTACATATCAACTACTCTGCAGCAAATACATGAACTATCTGAAAAGATGTTTTGAAGGTTAGTTGAACCGGAAGATGAGTGAAATTGAAAGCAAAGGAAGGGGCTTTAGTAATGAGTTCATCACCCTCAGATTTAGTTTCTGAGATTTTATAAAGTAGGTTTTGCGGAAAAAGTTATAGTATCCAAAAATAAAATATTTAAAAATAAGTGTGAACCCAACTTGTGACAATGTGAACTAGGAAAAATGATAATATTAACCACAAGAATGCTAACATTGTGATACGGTCCCCCATAAAAGGTTTCTTCATATTCTGGTAGTTGGTGAAAACTCTATATCGATGGATCCTAACCTACCTGAGCCAGCTCTACTAGAAAAAAACACAAGTAGGTCCTAGAAGAAGTGAAAACGAAAGTTCATCAGATAATGTGGGTTGTTCAAAAATTCCTATCAAAACTAGTCAGAACACAATATCATAGTAGTCTAGCCGCGCACTCGCGATACAAAATGTTTGAATTCTTCTCCAAGAATGCAATACTGGAACAGTAAAAACTCAAGAGGCAACATTTTGAACCTAGTGGCCAGTGAAGTCAATTTTTTAGAATTCTAGCAAAACAAGAGCACAAAAGTTGACTGGGAGGTCATGACAGCTAGAAAAACGGGTGGGTGATGGCCCCGAGCCCTGACGTCTCCTGTTTTTTTCTTCGTTTCCAGTCGAAACATTTCTGCGTCGTTTTCTGGCGGCATGCGTCGAATAGCGGAAAGAGGCCCAGGGGCTAGAGAGCGTGATTGGTGCTCTTTCTCGGTTTCTAACTCTCTTTCATATTTTGCCATAAGATGGTTGTACGAGACATCAACGGGCGGTGTGATGGGCCAGCGGATGCGGAAAAGCCGGGTTCGGCTCGTCCCGTGGGGCCAGCCCTCGGGACGACGATACTGAGGCGCTAGCCGCGGGGATGGAGACATCCGCGAAAGGATGGAGGAGGAGAAGGAAGAGTGTACGGGCCTAGTGGTGCAACTATCTCAGAAGCACAAAAGTTGCATATGTATGCATTCCTCATTTTGGAGTGAGAGACAGACATTTTGAGAAACAGCTTTTTGCTTATTTTGGTTGAGACCACAATCTAATGTTGTCAAACAACTACAAAAAACTTAGCAGGAATTTTTGACCCGTCCAAGAGTTACCGTACTCGCTAGAATTTTTTGAAAAAAAAACTTATGTTTGGGGAAGAATTCGGTCAAAAACCCCAACATAGAGAACGCAAACTATTTCAAGAGTTTCTAGATGAGGTGGAATATGTAACAGAGCGTAATGAGATAACCTAAAAGTACAGGTTCCAAACTCTGTTTCAATGTTTGAAGTTGATTTCCATTTACACGCAGATTATCATGCAAACATCGGACAAGAAAAAAATCGTGCGAATTTTGAAAAAGTCGTCATGTCGGCAAGATAGCAAAATGTTGTTAGTGACAAAAACGAGTTGAAGAAGGGGGACCCGAAGAAAAGAAGAAGGCGACGACGATGCAAGAAGGATGTCGTCCTAGTGTTGGAGGATAGCAGTGCTACAAGAAGACTCCTCATCCAACGTCAAATCGGAAACGCGATGGCGTGCTGTTGAATGCCTCTCATCAGCAAGATACACGCGGATAATAAAATGGTTTCGAATCTCGCCTCTCATGGTCTCCGCTCCGTCTTCGATGTCGCATCCGTTGTATTTTTCTAGATTTTTGTGGGTCGTCTTCGGACCCTCCAACAAACTTATGGCGAGGGACACAATTGGTGGTATGAGAAGAGGCATGAAAGCCTGGAGGTTTACAAAAACAAACAAAAAACAAAAATACGAACAACAATGCAGCTAAAAATAAAGCCGATTGTGAACAACAAAATACGTCACAGTTTGTCAACAACTGAAATGCAG
Source organism: Caenorhabditis brenneri (assembly GCA_000143925.2). Taxonomy (NCBI): domain Eukaryota; kingdom Metazoa; phylum Nematoda; class Chromadorea; order Rhabditida; family Rhabditidae; genus Caenorhabditis; species Caenorhabditis brenneri. Next base: position 495,253 of record GL379839.1, on the reverse strand, counting down.
AATTTCGCAAAACTGGAAACTAAAGTTTAAATAATATTGCAAAAATATCGAACTACCAACAAAAATTCAGACAAAATGAGTTCTTCCTGCATATTTTGGCCGCAACTAGATCAATATGTTTACCTGGACCTAAACGGTCACCCAGGTTACGTTGGAAGTCAATAGACGCAAACCCTACTTCTACACAAATATTTTTCATTAACACAGAAGACAATCCAAATTGATTGTTACATGTCTGCTTGTATGTCCTTCAAAATACCAGTAATCCTGCACTGAATGTTACTCGGGACTGTTTCTTTACGCAGATGTTCTTGCACCTGCCGGCGCATTTGACCTTTCATACAGAACCATTTCTGTCGGAAGATTTTTTTCCGTTTCTCTGCTTGATTAAGTAATTCGGACAGTATTGCTCTATTTCTCATCATTCACGGAAACTGCTCTCTATTTACTGTTATTTGAAAAACAGGTTAATGCTGTGGGAAAGGGAAAATTTCAAAAACTGTCAAAACTGTAGACTTTGTAAATAATTTTTGAAAAAATGAACAGGTAATTTTTCATTTTTCAAAATTTACCAGATGACAATTTGTCGACTTCCGGTTTTGGAACAGTTTTAAAAACGTTTCTCAACTGACTGTATTCAGCAACTGTACCGGAGTTAGAATGTTCAAGATATTATTAGGAACCATAAAATCAGCAAACGCGTTTGTTACTTCATCTTGGCATGACCCGGTGCATCCATGTGTTATTTATATCTTTTCCAAACATTTTGTTAGGCGTGATATCATTTTTTTGATTTTCAAAAGTTTTAGATGTGCGAAGTGTTAGATTCCAAAAAAGATACAAAACAAATTTGTGTAAGAATATAAGAAAAATTGCAAAACTGCTAGTTTTACAATTTCGAACAGTTCGTTTCCGGGGAAAAAATTAATTTCTTGTATTAAGATGGAAAACTTGTTTTTCAGATAACCATTTGAGCTCGTTTGAAAGTTCCAGTAGACCATAGTTAAACTTGATGATATTCGTTCTTGGAAAAATTTTCTGACCCTGACAGTTCAAATCTACAACTATTTCAATAGCGTATTCCGATTTTCATTTTCTTTCAAATTTCCCGTCTTGATCACAATCTTCCTGCAAATTGTTCTGCTAGAAATCTGATTACCTCCAAGGCGAAAAAAACATTCCTGGTTCTTTGTCGCAGACAACACACACCCTCCCACCTCGTCTCGAGTCTGAATATCCGGACTCAATTATGTCTCAGGAGGTAATTTGGCGAGTCGTTCATAAAAACACAGGTGTTACATAATTCTCTATCAGGTCACTTCCGAACATTTCTTTTTTGTGCTCAAAGATCTTGTTGCTCATACTTGGAATGGAACCTAATTTTTCTTTTACTAAGAACTCTTCATTTTTGACTTTACTTTTTTGTCTGGTATTGTTGCAAAACAATGTCTGTGGTAAGGAAATATTAATCAAAAACAGGACGTGAGGTAAGAATGTATTTATTCTTAGAAGTTTCTTATTGGCCGTAATTAATGTCATGTTCACTGTTCATTGGATGAGTTTATTTGCACTTTTGCCTCTCTTGCGTAAGTTTCCATAAATTTTCCTCGAATCTTATGATGTTTTGCTCTTATGACCTCAATTAGGGTTAAGACTTCCGGTTAATTTTCCCCAATGTGTGAAAAATGTTCACATCATTAGAAATTATTTTCATTTGATGAACTTTCATGGGAATTCTTCAAAAGAAAATCTGATCAATTGCACGTATTCAAGATAGGATTTCTTTGCATATAAACGAGCTGAAATCGTTTGAGACCTCCAAAAACCAAAATTTCCTTCCACTAATTTGAAGTGCATGATGCTAAATAGTTTAGCGGATGGAACATAATACAATCAATTTTGTCGTCGTTTTTCTCTTTTCTTTTCTTTTTGGCGGGAAATATGATTATCCGGACGGCGAGTTTTTCCAATGCAAGACAAATCATTCTGGTGGATGTTTCTCGAGTTCAGAAATCTTTCTTCTATTTTTCTGTCTTTTCTTTGAACTCAGATTCTGTTATTCTAAATTTTATTTGACCTGGTAACCAGGTTGTTTTTCAAAGAACCCTAGAGCGAGTATTTTCCAGTAGTCCATATATTTCACACATTCTAGTTAATTCTTTTTTCATTGTTACCATTTTCATGTGTTACCCTCAGCTTCACTTTTGTGACAAAAACGTTAATATTTGAATTTCTATTGTTCTTTCCAGAAAATGCACTTTTTGGAGTGTATTTCATATGTATGGGAATGAATAATTAGTGTATTCTTAGTTTGACAAAGAAATCTGTTTTCCCTGGATGGTCTCAGAGGATAGTAGTTCTTATTTCACACCTCAAAAATATTCTTCTGGCTATAATACTAAAAAAATAAATATACATCACCCAGATTAAAATGTTTTTGATTTTTATCCATTCATTTTTCCTGAAAGGAATTGAAGAAAGAAGTTGAAGAAACGACAAATCAAATAAGTTTCCTCTTCTTCTCACAAAGTTTTGAATAAATGTTTTGAATGAGTAAGACCATTTTAATCCCTTTCTTTGCTCTTCCTGTTTTCGTTTTCTCAATAATTTCAAATTCATAACTTTTCTCAAACTCCAGTTCTTCTCTCAAGTTTTATAGAGCAACATTACGGGCTCTTAAGGTTTTTTCTCTTTCATCTAATCAATTCTCGTATATCAGCTCTGCCAAATGCCATCGTATCAGAGGCTTCCGGTGAAGCCCCTGTGTCGGAGATCAGATAAGCAAACAGAACAACTGCAGCCGTTTTTCTTGTATTTTTCTTGTCATTCCGCTCGTTGCTCATTTCTTACTGTTATTCAGCTGTTCGAAAAAACATAACACATAATTTGGAAATAATGTTCACGTTCATATTTTTCTGAGAGGCGGAAGAGAATTCTACCGCCGTCAGTTCTGATTCACAATGTACAAAATATTGTTTTATGGTAAGATAGTCGTCATTTTCTAGGATTTCAGTCATCAAAAATCTGGAGAGACTGGCATCATTTTAAATCCTATTTCAAAAAAGTAAGCGTCACCCAAGTAAAAAAAACGTCTGAGTATGTGTCACAGTCTTTTTTTTTCGCTTTACTCAGGCTTTTTCTGCTCAGTTTACACGGTTAGACAACTTTGACTGACTGACAAAATGGACGAAATGCATTGAAGTGAGGACAAGAAGAACGTGTCCTTCTTGTCAAATTTTCGTCGCGTCTTCTTTTTCGCGTTACTTCGTTTTTCTCACTCATTTCATCCGATTTTCCGTCGCTGTATTCGGTTTTCTTATTGCATTTGAACGCGGAGGCTTCTCCTCTTTTGAACAAATGGCAAAAGTAGGAAAACTGGATAAAAAGAACAGAAAAAACGCAGGGGCTTCACAGTAGGGGACCGAATTGTTATTTTTGGTTTTTCTTCTCATTTTTTTCTACTGAATTTTTTGTTATTTTTTAGTGGATTGGTTAGCCTGGCTCTTAATTTAGGTTCATACAAGGACTACTGTTAGAGTCATAATTTTTTTGAATAACAGTAAACAAGTTTTTTTCAGAAAGGGTAATTTAGATATGCACTTTTGTGATATTGGAATTTTTCCTGGAAATAGTTGGAGCCGGCAAATTTCGTTTCCATAAACAGATAATTATTTAGAAGTATGTTATTGACAGTTAGGGTAACAGTAGAATTGACTTACAGTATAACTTTTGAAGTCGGTCTGAATTTCAAAAATATGTCTATGAGCTAGGAAAATTGTATTATGTAAGCATTTGTCGAGTCAATTAACCAGAACGTTTGAAAAAGACGTATTATGCTTAGTTAGAGGTCTGACGGTATCCAGCATTGTCTAGTATCTTTGCGACCATATGCTTTTCAAGCCAAGGAACTGATTGAACAGTAAAAAAATAAACTTTCCTGACTCAAAAATTTTGAGCTATTACCAAAAATATTATATACCGTATTCCTGTATCACGAAACATTCCTGTCCTAATTTGATGTTTCGTCACGTTTTTTTTCATCAGAACACAGGTTTTCTGTACGAAATTTCTAGACAAAAAATATTTCTTTGCCATTATCAGTTCCAGTTCTCTGTCTACATATACGAGTATTGTTTTTGTTCTCCAAGATACCTCATCGAATGTCATATTTAGTGTAGCCACCCACGAGAAGTGTTTTTCTTAGTGTCAGATACAACACCCATCACCTCAAGAGATCTCCGTTCGCCTATCTCCTTTTCATTCCTCCTAAACCCTTCAAACGGCGAGAAAATAAAATGAAAATAACTTTTTGCATGTCCCGTCTTCTTTCACGTCATCAATGCCTTTCCTTATGTCCTCTATATCCATTTCCTGTCCACTTCCATCCATTTCACTCTCTTTCGCCAGTTTTTTTCCTGAAATGTATGCTGGCAGTGTTGGTGACAGATTGAAAACGCCTTTGGATTTCTTTATTTCCTGATCGGATAAGTCTTTAAACCCAAAACGCAGCACATCGCTCTCTTAGACTAAATTTCCGATTTGAATCAGTCTAATGATATTGAAAATGAACTTGAAATTGATATGAAATCATTTGAAACAGTCACGTTTTCCAGAAAAGTGACACATGTTCTTATGATTCTTTCTGCTTTTTCCTCCTTTCCACTTCCTATTCATTGCGTATTTAATTATTCAATTTGACCCCCAAGAAGGATGGATGGCGTCGTTTGTTTTGTCTCAATATAATACAATCGACTAACTCGTGAGTCAATTTAACTATTCTCTTGAGCACCCTGTCGCGCGGCTTTTATTTTGGATGCATAACAGATTATCCACCCTCTCACTATACAGAAAAAGATAATAATAATAATATTTTACTGTGACGATGCTCAGCTGTACGATTTGTGAGTTAATACCTGGTTTTCTTTGGTTTGGTAGTTTTTAGAGATAAACACGTTCGTAAGATTTTAAATATTCTATCGCCATCACAGTAGCCTATCAAATTGTTTAACTATGTCACTATTGGGCTTCAGCGTGCAAGCTCCACAGTGGTCGAGCACTTTTAGTGCAATCATGGCGGATTAGAAATACTTTATAGTTTCCTGACTGATATTCACAAAACATAGGTCATACACTGGTATCTGTTTGATTACTGTCTGCAACTTGACTTCTTTACGCCATCTTTATTTTCAGAACTCCTCTGAAAAGCCATTACAATTGTGGTTTTTGAGTTTTCTCATAAAATCATACTGTAACGACTTCGATCTGAGCAATTATTTTTCTTTGACGAAAACAATTATGTCGTTATCTACAGTAGTACTTCAACGATCCTAATTATATCTATCTCCTTTTTTTATAACCTTGAAGTATACTGTAGCTCTTTGATGTTTTGTTTATAGAATCCTGATATATTGAAATAACGTATCTGGCACATCATCTCTTGATGAGACCACTTGGAAGTATCTTTTGGATTTATTCCTGAAGAGTTTTTTGATAAACCCCAGAAATTCTTCATTTATCGTCAATTCATCCATAGGTACTACAGACTGGCACTTTCAGTACAATTCCATTCGTTTTGATCATTTGTTCTCAATTTGATTCTATGGAACCAGTGACTCATGGTTCATGGAAGCTCACCTTTGGGACAACCATATCTGGTATTATGAACAATGAACACAGACTGCAATGACGTGTTTAGTTATACTATCGAATTCCCTTATCTATCACTATATCCCTGTTATTTCCAAGACATTTACCATATCTGTCTGCACTATCAGTTTTCTGCAATTTATTGTATTTTTCTAGACGGCAAGATGACATTTGCCCCGTGACGTCTAGACATACAATCGGAACACGATAAAAAGAAAGACACGTTCAAATTTTGAGTTTGATTCTTTGGAAAAAAAAGTTGAATTTGCACTTTGTGGCAAATCCAAATTTGGATTGCAAGATGGTTCTGCTGGTTTAGAGATCAAACAAGAACAACTGAAGAAGAAAACAATTTCCGTTCACAAATAAACTAAGACAGTTTTAGGCAGTGACCTGCAAATTCATTTGAAAATCTCGACCAGAATTTTTTTCAATAATCAACTTTCTCCTATGTCGTCTTTGGTAATTTCCACTCCTTTCTTGGAAAGTACAGTATCATTTATTTTTCAGGGATGTTACCTGATAAATGAAGTCTATCTCACGGACCCCTTACACACTTACTCTTTTTCTGTCGGTTTCTCATCCAAAACAAAAAATTATCTTTTTCACCTTTTCCAGAGCAATTGTGTCTTTTTGACTTTGTGATGCTCGTTACAGTACTACCTCATCATTTTTGATGAGCACCGATTTTCTTCATCCTTTTTTCATCTTCTTTCATGACAATTCAGCTTTTGTAGTTTTATGTTCTTTCCAGCCAATTTCTAATGTCGTTTTTGCTTTCTTTTCTCCCCCTGCTTGTTTATTTCCTACTGCAGTAGTGTGGTGTCGCCAATTTGAAACCAAAAAACACCACCACCCCAACACGACCAGAAAACCACCCGCTTCTCCTTTTCCTGAATTTTTGTTGTTTTTGTTTTATATATCTCGATTGCTATCCGCGACGACCGACCTGTGATGCTCAATGCTCAACGGACCAGAAAAGAGCAGTAAGGGGGTACGGACTTCCTGGTTCCTCGCATTCTCGCCCAGCGGCAACTCGCATTCATTTTAAGTTTTGTGTGTTGCGTGCACTCACTAAAGAAATGTTTATTTTAATTCATTTTGCCTATAGAGAAAGAGAAAAGTCACTTGAGATGGAAGGCATATTCGTTTTCTGAACGTGGTGGTGTCGGTTTCTTCTTGTTCTTCGGGTGGTTTAGTTTTTCAGTGAGTGACGCTTCTAGAGTTCAAAAAACGACATCGGAAGATGGATAAGTCCCAGTTTTTTGCTGCCGGGGTTTAACTTTGTGAGGTCCAAATTGTTTCAAGGAACTTAAAGTCATCTTGATCCCTTTTTGAAGAAAGAGGGCTCAGAAATAATAAATGAGCTTTCGAAGCCATTTTTTGTGGAGATTTGTGCCTAACTCTTACCGTACCTAACTTTTCTGAGACTTGCATGACGCATACTTTTCTTGATATTCTTTCAAAATTGAATGTTTTTCCGCTCTTATAATTCACTTCTTGGTAGGTAATTGGTCGTGCTGAGTGATCCGTGAATGACTATAATTAAATGATCGCTAGCTGACTACTACAATGAAAAAGTGATTGTGTATGCGCATACAAAACGAGATAAGAAAGGCAAGAAATTTATACTTCTTTTTTGTTCTCTTCGGTTTTTTTTGCAAAAGGAAAAAACGTGAAAAGTGAGCATCAATAAAAAAGTAGGGTTGAAAGAAAACAACAAAGTTTTTGTCAAGAAAGCATTGATGTGTGATGTACGTCATAAAACTCGAACCCTTCAATTTTCACGACAGGACTTTCGGAAAAATAATCCTTTCACGGTTTAATCCCTTTTTCGGTTTTTCCGACCTTCTAGGAAAAAGCGGTCTACCGAAAAATGGAGAAAACTTTGAGGAAACACTTGCCAGGGTCCTTGTTATCCGGCGGTCTTGTGATCGTGATGACATTAGCACGTCATGCTCGTCGTTCTGAACAAATTCATTGCCTAAGCAAAAATTAGCATCGTTGGACGGGAGGGTCCCCAGGCATTGAGTCAAGGACTGCCTCAGGAGTCAGAGTCCACGTAGAGGAAACGAAGCCACTTTCGTGTTACTCTTCCTTTTTTCTGTGGTCCATCGTCGTTTTCTTGTTACATTTTGGACTGAAATTGACAGCGGATATGAGAACCAATTAATCATTTTTTGAAAGCTTTGGGCAATGATGTGAATTTTGTGATGGAAATGTTCTACATAGAAAATGAATGTGCATGATATTCCAAATTTTTTCGGGGAAAAGAAAAAGAGGTCTATTCAAGTAGGTTGCAAGTTCTTTTTTAGGATTCTGAAGTTATTCTGAATATTCGGAACCAATTATTGTTTGTTAAAACTAAAACTGACATCATCTGCAAAAAGTTCTCGGGAGATTCTAGAAAATGAGCTGGATCCCACTGGAAATGTCTCGAACCGTCTCGTTCATCTGAGGTTTCCGATGAAAAATTATTCTAATAAACCTTTTCTGAAAATCCTATTTTCTTGAGATCCTGACTTTCTAGTTTTTGAAAACCAATTTTGTTGCTGGTTTTCCTATATTCACCTAACTCTTCATCAAACTAGAGTTCCAAGAAACCTGTCTAGTTGTCACCATTCATTTTCTTCCCTTTTTTTCCGTTTTCTGCCTTCTGTAAATAAATTGCGATTTCAAATTGAATTTTCGATCCTGTCAACTCAGACAGACACTCTTCAATTATTCTGCGATTGTTCTCTTCTCTTTTTCCACTTTTTTCTCAAACCTCTCGCCCAACTACCCGTTTTCCATATGAAGCGAGGTGATGTTCGGTGGTAGTTTTTGTTGTTTTTCGAGTAATCGTCTCCATGATCGGAACCTAGATCCACGTGAGGCTCTCCAACTTTCAACGCGATCAGATATTTCTTGAACATATTCCCCGACGCTTCCGTTTGCTTTTTTGTTCATTTCATCGTTTTTCTTATATCTTTTTTTGCGTCTTCTTCATGCCGCACATCTCACTCAGACACGCTCGCATTTGTTAATCGGTGATGACGAGCGGCATGTGCGTTTTTTTCTTTTTCTTCCGTCCCTTCTGTTTCTAGCACTTTTGTCATTGCCAGTGACTGATGGAACTCACAAATGTATATGCTCTCTTGGAAAAGAAAAGACCGAACACCAAAGGAACCACCTTATCTGATGAAAAGGCATTTTACTCCTCTCAAGTCATCTGATTGGCTTGATTCTCAGGTCTATAGAGAACATTTTCAATCGAGTACAATTTTTGGTTGTAAAGTAATGCAAGTACAATTCACTCGTATTATTTTGAGAACCCTTGACTACTGCTACCAGTCAGTTCCTGTCACCGACTATATTATTTTCATCTTAAAATTTCGGTCGTTCTGACTTTAAGCCGGCATGATTTTACAACTGTTCGTAGTGCAAAATGTAGTTTTGGTCTGACATTAATCCGTCTTCTGGCATAAAAGTTCAAATGATTTTGATGTTTTTCCAAACAACTACTGTAGACTTGGGTAGATCAAAATATCATTTCAGTCAGGAGAGAAATGAGGTGAACGGAAATTGAGCGACAAAATGGAAATTTTGAAGTAGTTCCGGCTTATTTGAAGCTTTGGAACGCCCAGCTTTCAAAAGGTTAGCCTATTTTGAGAGAAGTTTGCACGCGATTTTCTCAAAACTTTTTATGCGGTATAAAATAGCTGTAATAATTTCCCAGAATTTTTTCGTGCCATTTCGAGGCTTTGAAAACGGATTTTGAAAGTTCTATTTATGAGATTCAGGTTGCACGAACGTTTTTTTCTAAATCGTGTGACCCAGTGAACTGAAAAATTTCGAAAATGAATCTAGCGTTGGAACTCTGAAAAAAAACTTTTTCTGTGATTCGGTGACAGATAAGTTTGATTTTGTCTTAACGTTTGGCAAGCTGCACTTATGGTCTTTGAAAGCTAAGAGCTTTCCTAGCTTCTGTCACTGTTTTCATCGAGCGAGGGATATCCATTCCTCCGAGCTTTAAAAAAATTGGAAAGAAAACACATTTATCACGTGTCTAATGATTTCTTGAATTTTCTCGAAAAGTCGATTAAGCCAGCTCATCCCAGTCGGAAGTTGTGCACTTAAGTTCATTTCGAATATCCGTTCTAGCTGTGAGGATTGCATAGCTTAGCTCCATTAGCATTTTCTCAATGGTGAAATTATTTCAACAGATGAGGAAATCAATGTTCACTGGGTGGCTCATAATCTAGCCAACCTTATAGTCACAATGCCACGTACCGGATGTTGCCGGAAGTTGCCAGCGCATCTTTCTTATTATATACTATGTTTTCAATGTTTTCAGTCTCACACCTTGTTTATAACAGTCTATTCAAAGAGTTTTCCTTCAGTTCCGTTGTGACCACACTTCTAATTAGTAAACTGACGCGATGTTCATCATCTCTGGCATATGAAAACTGTTTTCCTCCCTTGTCATAATGCGTCAGCTGCGCCACGATTGGGAATTCACATAATGACAAATTGGCAATCAATTATTTATTCAGTCTGTGAGAGGAGAAAAGAATAATTGCCCCCGGTTTAGGTCCACACATCTGCCTTGGGTTTGAAATCGTTTTATTGTTTAATCCTCCTGTTTCCGCGGTGTTCCAAAGCACAGTGGGGAGAGAAAGTAGGCGGAGTCGTTGTCCTTGCCTAGAATATCATCTAAAAAAGGGAACAAAGGAGGCGGAGCTAAGGACAGCGAGCACAAGAAGGTTCAGTAGACTCGCTCTTCTCTCATTTCTCATTTCCTTTCGTTTGATCGGCGTTCTTCTTTTGGACTCTGTGAAGAGAAGCTGTTCTTGGGAGTGCCTCGGTGAGTGAGTCTTGATTTCAGATCCAGATTTAGAATCAGTGATTGAATTCTAGGACTATGACTAGCTAGACTGACATTCTAACAAGTCTAATCATGAGTCTAATGATGATATTCATGAGTACGGTAGCCCTTCTCAATTCCAGCTCATCATTTCTGTTTTTTATTCTTCTTGTCGACCGCCCATGCTTCATTTTCTATTTCATTCACAATAACAACGCCATTGTACCTCCCTTAGTGCCTCCACTTCTTTTCATCGCTTCCAAACACGAATATATATTATTGCATGATCATATTCCTCATTTTTCTTCCTCTTCTTCCAAATTCAGCACTTTTTCCCAATTTTCTCCAGGAATCTGTACTACCAAGTTCAACTTGAAGTACAAAAACGGAGCACATGACAAAAACAGGAAAATAACATAACTCAAGCCTTCAGACACTCGTATCCTCCCTTCCAACCTGAGTTATGTATACTTTCATGCATTTCTGGAAGATGTCTTGTTTTGGTCCTGGGTATTGGTACATAACATATTTTCAATACAGCTGAAAATTCCTTTTTTTCAAGCATACTACTCATTTCATTCCTTCCTTAAACATAAAGGAACTTGCTCTGGATTGTTTTTGAGTTCAGTCGTTTCGTTTTTCCCACAGGCATCTTCACCCTCGTCGTCTCCATTCTTTTCAGCTCCTGTTCTTGGTAAACCAAAGCTACATTGTTTTGTGTTTTGTCACACGGAGGGCCCTATACGCTGGCCGTGTTCTTGGCTGTCACAAGAACTACTCAAAAGATCAGAAACGTTCATTTTACCCCGTTTCTTTTTCTTTTTTACGTTCAACCAACACCACCCATTCACGGCCATTTGGATTGGCTTGTTGACCAATACAAACCGGAGGGTCCTTCAATTTTTTGTTGTTTTTTCGGCCCATTCGTCCTCGTTTGCGAGTCGGAGTCTGAAAGAGGATACTGAAAAATAAGGTACCACTACTGGGAGGTGGTAGTATAGAAGGGGTTATGTCTGGCATAGGAGAGATAGAGTTAGTTTGCTTGCTTCCTTTAATTTTGGAAGTGCTTTACACTTTACACTCTACAAAATGCTGTGTCTTGGAGTATGCAAAGTTCAGACGCATATACCGTAATTCGAATTTGCAAAAACTAGATTCTTGAAAGCTTCCCCGATTTTAGCAAAAGCACAAATTCTCACGACTACCTTTCATTTTCAGAAATCCTAAATAATATTTCTAACTTTCTCATAGTTTGCTTCTCCTGACATTTCTCTTGATCCTTAGTCCTTTTCCGGAAAATTATTCAGATCACAATTCTTCCAAAACCGAACCTTCCGCAAAATCCATGACCTTCTCTGTATTTGCCAGATGAAAAAAAAACGAGTTGAAAAAACATGTTATTCTCAAATACAGCCTCCGCTTTTTGATACTATTTCCACACCTGGGAAAAAAACGGGAGGAAAAAAGAATGGGTCGAGAACAAAAAATGCATAGGTGGAGCCCTCCGAGTCTCGGAACAAAGTCAGCAAGGCAAAAAATGACTCACACTGACTCTGGAGTATTATATTTCTGGTTCCTAACCCCACTCTCCAGTTCTTCCCATCCCTGTTTGTTCATCTTCTCATTTTTTCTGTCGATGACTTTTTCTGAAGACTTCTAAAGGATTGGTTGACTGTGAATATATATACATATACTAGATGGGAGATAGAATTAAGAGGAAAAATTTGGTTTGTATAAAAAAGAAAGAAAAAATTCTGGATAGGAAAGCTGCTCTTTTTCCACTTGTTCCAAGCCTTTCTCTTTCAGTTCGTCTGGTAATTGTTCCACGAAGCGAGATAGAAATGTGTGCCTCATTACCCATCCTTTTCCCTCACTCTTTTTCTTTGGATTTCTCCGAATTCCTCTGTTTTTTCTTAATTTTTTTCTTTTTTCTGTTTTCTCCCTCTTCGTTCATCTTCTTTTTCATCTTCATCTTCGTTACTCTGTCTGCTCAAATATTCATCTTTTGCAACCTTCTGTTCATCCTGATCAAAAGTTCAAGTCAGAAGAATTTCAGGTAGTTCCTTGAGCTTTGGGTAAAGTGTGAGTTCTTCTAACAATGTCTTCGTCGCAATCAACGACGCAACGTTCTTCGAGCGCCAACGCAGTGGCTCAAAAAACTCGGGAACGACGTGAGTTGCCCATTAAAATTTCAACACTCTGTTTTATGGACTGATCCATTTCCATTTCGTTTTAGTCTTGCACTTTTTATAATAACTTTTTCAAGTGCAAAGAGTCAATTTCAAAAAAAGGACAGTGGGGTTAAAGCACAAGTGCCCTGTGTCGTAAAATGTTTAATTTTGGAAGGGCATGCTCTCAATTTCATCCATTCATTAAATTGGTTCTGGGGGGTTCTCGGGAAATGGAAGAAAGTGGAAAAAAAAGTGCAGGGGCCAACCTACACGAATAAATTTCATTTTATGGAGCACCACTCAAAATGGAAAACATATTTTTTATCTTTTCCAAAATATTCTCGAAAGCACAGTATCCCAAATTTTCTAGGAAAGTCAAAGTCGCGTAGGCGTTGCTGGTTTGGATGTCTTTGGCTGTCGTCTAGGGTCAGCCTCATTCGATCTTCTAGTCGCTTCTCGAGGTGAGTAGACAGAAAGAAAAACGACAAAAAAGAGAAACGGAACAAAAAAAACTTGGTTTTTCCATCTGAGTGAGCACACAGGATTGATGAAAAAAGTGAATGTGTGTTCGGTTGGAAAGACACGAAAATTGAACTCAGAAGATTTTTCTCAAAAGTGTTCATGTCTTAGCAGTGTAGGGAAGTACACATTGGGAAACTGGATTTTTACAGGAGTCCACCACCAGATGAAAATCTGACGGTTATTGACAGAATAATGCATATTATCGATGAAAAGCCGCTCAAACTGGCGCATATCCACAGAGCCGCAAGGTATTATCCCGGATTTCTAGAAAATTTCGGAAATCTATTTTTGTATTCTCAGATTGGTGAATGATATCAGTTTTGCGGAACGAAAACAATTCTTAGAGTGCGGAGTGATCCATCATCTTCTAGATCTGATTGGAGAGACTGCTATCTCGGATTTCTCGTCTTCGTAAGTCGGGAAGATTTTTATATCCAGGGGGACGTTCGCATAGACCACCAAATTTAGTTGATTACCAAAATAATAATAATAATAGCCAGGATTTACGAATAACAAGCATCTATGGGGTCGGTTAGTGACCAAAACAATGAACACTTCCGCCGGGAAAAGAAAAAGTGACTGGCTATAGAATTCTATTGTTCGGGAGAGAAAAAGAACGGTGTCTAGTTACAAGTTTGAATACCACGGAAGTATAGCAAATATATATGTGTGTTTTTTTCAAAATAAAAGAAGATTTCGAACTGCCTGGGAGGGAAAAAATTGGAACGGCTCAAATTTCAAAGTGAGGGTTCAACTGGAATATGGATTTGCAATAAAACAAAGACGGGATTATTAAAACTGGAAAAAAAGTTTGCATATGGACCTAGACTTGTAGTAGTGTTTCTATTGTGGTATTTTTCATCGATTCGCACGTTTCTTGTTTGTAGAACATTTTTAGGATCGGTGTCTGCTCAAAATTTGGAAAAATTACATTCTGATCTCTTCAATATTGTATAAGGGTCCAATAGCCGATCATTCTTCCACAAAGTTCACTTTCCCTGATCATTAAAAAATAAAAAGCCAATGGCGTCAGTCGTATCGAAAAATCCCACGTTATTTTGATTTTCCCATAGCTCAACTCTCGGAGTTCTGAAAAACACGAACTTTCTATTTTCGCTCAAATCCAATTCCCGTCTAACAGAACTTTTAGGTTGAGACCAGAGGATCAAAAACGACGAGCTCGACGGAACTCATCTGCTTCTCTGAGCCACAAGGGAACTGGCTATGGTACTGGATCAACTAGATCTAGATGGGATATTGAGAGAACGGTATGGAACACCGGAATTTAAACTAGAGAGTCACTTTTGAAATTTAGGTGGAAGAGAAATTGATCCGTGAGGAGCATCTGACTTGGTTGCTCAGTATTCTTAACTCGTTCATGTTGGGATGGCCGGTTTTTGATAATCTGAAAATCAAGCCGGAGGAGTTGGTCCATATGAATGAGAATGCTGTTCAGTACATTTCGGAGTCATCAATTTTGAGCATTTTGGAGTACAATTTGAGAAATGACAGTTTCTTTGATGTCAGCGAGCACATTGAGATCTATCAGGCTCTTCTTGAAACTGCCGCTTGCATGGCTGCTTCTCCAGCATTGGTTCAATATCTCGTCAGACCATACACTTCAAATGCTAAATCCATTGCAAAAGAACTAATTCCACGTTTCAAAGAGAACATTCTTGCAATTCAAGCGAGATGGGGTGGAACACTCGAGGAAACTAATTTCCGTATGGCTGATTTTGCTTCAAAGGTGTCAACTCTATCTGATGTTCGTTTTTTTTCCTTTTGCCCTTTTCTTCTTTTTTTCAGTATCTCTTTTCATCAGATTGACCTTTTCAGTTTGTCATTGACGCGGCGCGTGCCTACGAGCAGACTCTGCCACCCGAGCAGCGTATTCAAACGGCTACCCATCGCCGTCCATCACATCCAGGAGCTCACTCAAAAATGCAGGACGCAAAGGATGAAGAGACCATTTATAAGAGCAAAATGCAAGAGCTCCAATTACAAACTGCCAAGTGAGTCCCTAGTTTTTGAGCGGCACCACATTTTTCCGTCAGTTTGTCTCTTCTTTCACGATCATTGGAACATGTTTTATTCATACAAAATAGATGTGACTATTATCTAGTAGAATATTCAATGACTAAGAATTGAAAAACGTTCAGTCAAGTGTTCTCAATTTTCACGTAGTCACATAATTAGATATTGACATCATAACAAAAAACATTTTTTTGCAATGAAAATCTTTCAGATTCATCGGGGATTTCGGGAAACTTTGTGTCCCATACGTTTTCAAAAAAGAAGCAAAGAACATCAATCCATTCAGCCCCCATCTTCGTGATAGGTAAAACCTAAACATTTGAATGCGCGTTGACTAATTTGGCATGTTCAGAACGAAAAGAATCGCAAAGGAGTTAGCTTCTATTGTCAATTCCCTTCCATTGAATGCTAGTAACAGTATCTACGTGTGCTATGATGAGGGACGTGTTGACATCATCAAAGTTTTGATATCAGGACCAGACGACACTCCATATGCCAATGGATTGTTTGAATTTGACATCTTCTTTCCAACTGGATACCCATTCTCTCCACCAAAATGCGCTTTCCTCACTACTGGTTCTGGAAATGTGCGGTTCAACCCAAATCTTTACAATGACGGAAAGATCTGTCTCTCTATTCTGGGAACGTGGGAAGGACGACCGGAGGAGAAGTGGAATCCGTATTGCTCTTTGATGCAAGTTTTGGTCAGCATTCAGGTACAATTTAAAACATGATTTCATGGAATCACACGTTTTCGTTTTTAGGGGTTGATCTTTGTGAAAGATCCATATTTCAATGAGCCTGGTTTTGAGAGATATCAGGGAACTGAACGGGGTGATGAGTACTCACGAAAGTACAATCTTCAAATTGAGCATGCCACATTGAACTATGCAATTAGGGAGCAATTGAGGAAACCGTCGGAGCATTTCAGGGTATGTCTAGAAAATCAGATAAAACAATAAGGCCATGACGTTTTGTTCAGGAGGTCATCGAAAAGCACTTGTGGCTGAAACGTGAAGCCATACTAAAACAAGCTGAAGCATGGATTCAGAATGTAAAGAATGATTTCGGAGATGACAAAACTAGCAAGCGACGGGATGTTTTTGCATTTGAAACTGGGTTCAATCCGCAAACTCAAGTAATAGCATATTTCAGTTATTCATATTTCACAAACTAATTTTAGGAGCGTCTCGTCCGAAATCTAATTGAGGAAATTAAAGCAATGGAATCACCATTTGCACAGGAAGAGGCTGAAGAAGCAGAAAAATTGAAGAAGGAGCAGCTTGAAAAGGAAGAGAAACGAAAGAAGGAAGCCGCTGCTTTAGCTGACATTGAACGGGAGACCCGTGAGCTTGAATTGGATTTACAACGTCGTCGATCGAGTGCTGCCATGACACATGTTGGTGTCATTCGTGTCCAACCAACTGGTAACTCTCCATTAAAGAGGTCTCATCTTCTCATGAACTATTTACAGGTGATTATACTGCCCCTTCGGGACCATCTACAAGCGAGCCATCAACTTCATCATCTTAATCACTGTCTACTAACTAATTATTTGTGTTTTTTTTTCAAATTTGTCCTACTCTTTTTCTATAATTGAATTTTCCAAAAATAGGCAGCAAGAATGTCTGTGAGGGATGCGTCTGACGCAAACGGTTTGCTGTGTGATTATCTGTCTTACTTCTCAATTTTTACTGTCCATTCATTAGAATTTACTGATTCCCGGTTTGAAACTCTGTCCTGTCTCCCATTAAAAATTACTGCATCGGTCTCACAACCAGTATTTGAAACGCATCCATTTTTTCCATGTATTCTCCGCTTCTGCTTTTTGAAAGCCTCCTCTGTAAATTTTGTATTGAACCTTGCTTTGTCTGAATAAATTATTCATAGTCATATTAATTTTCATATAAACACTGATACAACCAGCTAATTAATCACTACATTGCGTATCAGTTTTTATAAAAGAATGGTGAAACACAGAACGACATACAATTTCTTCTGTAACCTTAAGTATACTAGATGTGGTTTGAACAATGTGTTG
Organism: Caenorhabditis brenneri; assembly: GCA_000143925.2. NCBI lineage: Eukaryota > Metazoa > Nematoda > Chromadorea > Rhabditida > Rhabditidae > Caenorhabditis > Caenorhabditis brenneri. Next base: position 477,993 of record GL379839.1, on the reverse strand, counting down.
CACCACGCTGCCAAAGATACTCTTTTTTCTCTCTTTCAAAATAATTCTTCCCACGAGCAACAGTTACCTTTACCCCCTTATCCCAGGCGGCCCACCGTACGGTCCGCCCCAATCGATAGTGACCTGCAACAGCCAGTGTTTGAAAGACGAACGAGGACCATTATTCACTACTATTGTCATGCCCTCACCGACTATGGACATAAACGTATATTTTCCATATGACTATAACTTGATCACTGTTCCTCCACTTCGTCCACGCCGCAAGGTAACCACAGTTGAATTCACATGATGATATTATCATATTAACGATTTCAGCTCGGAGATACTGAAATTGATCGATGGGTGAATGAGGACAAAGAAATAGTTCAGTTTCAATGGGAAATGTTGAAGGACGACCTGAATGACCTGACTGGAACCGATGAGAGCTGTCTTGCTATCTTGAATTGGGATCTGAGCAATGCTGTAGACGAGGAGGACGACGAATCTAGCGATTGGTTGATGGCTTGTGAATAATAATTGATCTCTGTGAATTTTATTTATTTATTTATATATATATTTATTCTATTCATATAAACTGTCAAATATTGAAGTGTCGTTCCATATCAATTCATTTCAAACCCATTATTCTCGTTTTTTCAGTCGTCTTGCTCGTACGTCTCTCCTCTATGACATTGCATTTCTTCCAAAGTTGTCTCCGTAATAGTCTTCTTTTAGGTTTCTCAGAGCTGTTCCTACCGTCTTCTTCCGCTTGAATTGAATCAGAGATTCAACCTGTTTGGATGGGTTCCTCTTTGTGTAAAAAAATCAATAGAGTTGTAAATCAGACAAAAACGTATTTTCTTGAAAGTACAAACTCGCGGACTCCAACTGTTGGCAAAGTGCAAAGCCATTGGTCAACTAAACATGTCGATGATAAGAAAATCTTTGAGCTAAGTTTCCAAAAATTGAAGAACAAACCAATGTTGGATAATCAAGCCCGCCGGGAGTCTCACTTTTGAGACTATTCAAGAAATATATTTCAGAGAAGAACCTAGCAGAGGAAGTATATCATTTGGGACCGTTGCTTGGAATCTGGAGATATTCATCTGAAAACAATCAGCTGAAAGCGTGCTCTCAAATCTGGGTAGTGACTGAGAAATTGACAATTTAAGGATAAAATTTCCTAAAATTGTCATGTTCCGTACTTACAATGCAGTGGACTGTAGTGAACAAACAAGTTTGATATGACAGAAAATTGATACAAATTACGGGCAGTATTTTCAAGAAAAACCAAGAAATTTACTAAAGAAACTATATGACCAAAATAAATAAGTAGTAGATTGAATACATTTGAATCAATTGTCTCCATGACCCTTATAAATATTTCCACAATCATCAAAACTTATTCAAAACAATTTTATAATCCACCACCAACAGAAGAAAGCATGGCAAATAGGCAGGACAATGAAAAAGTGAAGGTTACAGTTTTCTCTGCATACATAATCCACACAGGATGAGCGCCAAGTGGATGCTGCGAACGAACCGTCATCTGAAGCCAAGTAAACCGAAGAAAAGAACAAGTTTTGGTTGGAGAGGATGAAAAAGAGAAGGAAAAAAGAAGCAAAAGAAGGAGACCGTGTTGTGGGAGAAGAGGATGAATTTCAAACCTCCCTCAACGCTTTGCTACAATTAGAAGCCGTTCAAGTTCCACCTTTCACTGTTTTTGATTAGTTTGAATTGGGTTTTGCCAGAAATCAATCAGAAATCAAGCAGAAAACTGTGAAGTCAGGTATCAAAAGTGTTGAAAGTAGGCCTGAACGAGTGGAAAAGCAATTTTAATCCCAGTTGTATTGTTTTCCGATGGTTTCCATTTTTTATTCGGCAGAATAACCATGACACTATCAAACTAGATTTGATGTGAACTGGAAGTTTTGTGAGCTTCTGCGAAATATATAATGAATATCCATTTCTGATATTCATATTTCACTTATTCAATGATCGTTATTCCAATTTTTTTTTTGTTCCACCGATTCAAAAATATCAGCTGTGCGTGAAATTTATTGAATACCGTACTCTTCAATTTCTGTGATTTATATTCACTCATTGTTGCTTCATTGTTCAGCTACATTTGGTGAACTTTTGTAACTTCTCTTTGAAGTAAAACCGATTAGTCATCCTTAACATGTTCAAAAATGTTTAATGGTAACGTCCTCGAGACAAAGAAGGTGTAAACCACATCAGAACTATTGCTTCTACTTCTTTCTTTTCTTCCTCTGTGAGTCACCTTGATGGTTTTCCCTCTGAAACAGCCCCCAGTTTCTCTGTCGTTTTTTGCCATCTCTCGGCCTTTCTCACTTTCAATTATGCCAATCACACACAGAATGCCGCCGTTATGTTCAGTTGCTTCTTCTCCGTCTCCTTGTTATCCTTTTTCGGTTTTTGGTTCTTTTCTTTGTTGCGATCGTTGCGCAATGATCCTTGTTTTATTGATGATCCGTGAATTTGATAAGATAAGCTTTCACCACTCTTTCCAGGAATCCTAAAAACTAATAATAACCAAAAAGTTTCAAAAAACGTGTGTTTGGCTCCAAGCGGATGCGCCAAAATGAGAATAACGACAGTAATTACAATATCAACGGTGGTTTTGACAATAACCGCACAAACGAAACCAATACAGTCAGATGATATACCTCCGCAGACACAGTGTGAGTTCAAAAAATTGTTATTCTGAAATAAGACGAACGTTTTAAATCGATTTTTCGACATCAATTTTCTGTTCCAGCCGCTAAAGATGAGGCTTCACAAATCCTATTTGGGGAAAGAGGTATTCTAACTGGAATATTCCGTATGATGGATCAACAACGTAAAGTGCAATCGGCACCACAACATGACATCGCTTCTGCAGACAATAGTAAAATTGGTGAGAATAAATCAGATGTTGAAACCTGTTTTTCATTTCACACAAGCATGACTAAGTTGGTGTCGCACACTGACCGTGGCATTTTGGGCTGTAATAAGCTTTACACTTATAAGAAAAATATGAATAAATTTAAAGAGATGATGACTAATCTTTTTTGTTTGCAGGAAATTTCGATTTTAAAAAGATTGTCGACACGCTGGTCTCAGGGTCATCTGGAAAAGGAGAATTGGGAGATCATGCGACAGAACTACCAGAAGTTCTTGGAATATGTAATAGATTGAGTTGCGGAGATATTTACAAAGCAATCGACAAATTCAGGAAGTCGGAAATGTTTAGTAACTTCCAGGTAAATTGGTGGATACAAAATTAATATAAGAAGACAGGGAAAACAAAACGTCCATGAAATAAACGTTCAGATAAACGAAACTGATTCGAATTTGAGGTTTAGGAAAAATGTTAATACTCTTCGGAAGCATGGTCAATGGAAATTGACTCGTATTTTTGATAAGAAAACTCTCTGTAGATATAATTGTTTTGTTGATAATGCCAAGAGTTCTATCTGAACTTCCCCACGAATTTCAACTGTTTATATCGCAGACTGCCTTGACCCTTGTCAATGATCCAAATGGCTGGGAAACTATTGGAAAACTTTTATCAAACCCTGAATTAATTGCTCAGTTCACTGCTGGAAGTGGAATGGAGGAACTTTTTGGTAGTGCTTTGGGAACGGCAGAAAAGGAGAGCAAATTGAGTGAGTTTTGTTCCACTTCATTTATTAAATTTCACAAATATTCTTGCAGATAAAAACAAAAACTCGAAAATCATGCCAGAAGATGGAGACTTTGGAATTGACTTCAGTGAAGATGGAGAAGGAGAGAATATCACCAAAACTATTGACCCAAAGATTGACTTCAGTGTCGATAAGAAGGGTGGATCCGAGGATTATTATAGTGAAGTATGTTTTTTTTTTATTTCAGAGAACTAAATTCGGTTTTCAGGTAGCAAATGTAGGGGATGAATCTGAAGAAGAAATTATAGTTGACCAAACGCTACCACCATCTACTAAAATCACCAAATCAGCGGCTGGAACAACAGATTTCAACGGTATTTAGAAGCTCCTCATTTTAGATTCAAAAGGTTTTGAAAATTCAGAAAAACTTCCCCCAGTTTCATTTTCAATTGACGGCGGAGGAGAAGAAAATGAAAACGAAGAGACGGAAACTGTCATCACAGCGGAGCTTCCTCCGAAACCGCCAAGAGTGTTGAAGGTACTCTTTTTTATTCTTTGCCCTTTTTCCCAGCTTCTCAGAAATAAAATGTCAAATTAGTGTTTCTGCTCCACTTTGTGATAAGACACCAATAACATTATTACAGAGAATACACGCCGGAGGGCCGACAGACACAAAGGACGGAGTACAACCTGCATCCGTGACAAAGGTAGGTTGTGAAAGATAGATAAGACATGTGAACTGAAACAATATACTTAGGAACCCTGAAAAAACGGAACGTACAGAACAAGAAATTTGAATTGTTTTGACGTCAAAATGAGAGAATTTCGGTAAAACGTTTATCGACTCCGTAAATGTTTGTGAAATGCTCTGTTGCTCACGATTATTAACAAACCTGGAAACATTTTTTTTCTTTTCATGTATATATGGTATGCCTTTCATGCCATTATTTTGTTTTTTCTGGAACATGTTCAATTTCAGATAACATGGCTAACTACCACATCACCAGCCACCACATATTCCACATCAACAACGACTTTCTTCCGACCCGTACAAACAACTAGACCTGTTATGACAACCACTTGGAGAACAACCACCAGGAGGATTACAACCACTACAAAACCTACCACAACGACAACTTTAAGGAATTACAGGAAGGATAACGACTACTATTCAATGTATTATGACGATGCAGATAAGGGATAATATTTGATTGTTGTTAATTGTAAATATCATTGATTTCAAAGTTTTATTTGAAGAGTTTATTTCAACATTGACAATTATTACTTTATTAAATTAAACAATTTTTGAGAAAAAAAATATGAATTAATATTATTTATGATTTCACACTTATTATGTAATGATGTTTCAAGAATCAACTAGAAAATACCCATATGACAGAAATTATTGGAGAAGGTGTGGTACAATGACAATAAATCACGATATCCTGTTTTGCACATTTGTATGATTGACGTAAGTATAAAATATCAAAGAAAAATTGAAATTTAATTGCTGCTGGAGAGCAATAAAATGTGATTGGCTCTTTAACCGGGGGCAAGGTACAATTAAAGGACAAATTCGGAGAAATAACAATAAAAAGCCGCGTGATTTTCACGCCGGAACAATATTTCACAAGCATAAAAAAGAAGCACCTGACAATCAAATTATAGTGATAACTAAGGGTTGAAGTTAACTAAATAAGAGAACAAGAATACATTTTTGTCTTCACGGAAGAATACAGTAAACAAGAGAAATCTGTAACTGATTGGTCAGAAACAGAACATATGGAACGCATAAATGCTCTAAGAAACCGAAAGGATACCGATAAAAGTCAACAAAACTTTTGGAATGAAAGAGGAAAAAAGGAAGATCAGAAACATGTGTCCGAAGCACTCACATTTTTTATTGGTCGAAGTTTAATCAAGGATTGAGAAGGCCGACCGAATGTCGTTCTTCATTCGGTCGAGGGTCAAATTGTTATATCGGGTCATGTTGGCTGTATACAGATTCTAGAAAATATGATATGAAGTTATCTCGAAAAAGGTTCAGAATCTCACCTCATCCTGACCTGGGGTTACTCTTCTGCAAAAACTTGAGTACAGCTCATCTTGATCATCTTTGTTCAACGCGGTATACTCCCGCTCCAAGTAGGAATCGTAATAGGACTTCACTACTGACCGAGCGGAAACAGCACTATCAATACATACTTTATTGATGATATATTCCTGAAAGTTAAAAAAATTATTCCAGTGTGGAAAATTAGAAAATCTTACATGACACAACTGATGACAAGCAATGAAATTGCAATGCTTATTTTGCTCAATGAATTCACTTTTCTCTTGCCTTGAGAACTCCATTTCAGCCATTCTACTGATTTCTGCTTGTGAAATCTCGATTCGGATGCTGTTGCATACATCGGAGCATTCCTTTTGCACATATCTATCGGTTAGGCTCAAGCAATTGATATTTCGATCGAAGTTATCAAAGTGTCCAATGCAGATATGTTTTTCAGCCGACCAGGGTGTGCGAAGGATTCTGCATTCTTTGCGGAGGCAAGTGTATTTTTGGATTGTTGAGGAGCAAAACATTTTCAGGCTAGCTCGATTTTTGACAATAGCGGTGTCGAGTGGGATTTCGAAATAATCAGTGTCATAGATTTTGTGGAAGTTTGCCTGAAAAAATAGAAGTTGAGTACTCCGTTATGAGCTAGTTATTGAATTGAGTCACAATTCATGGTTCTGAATACGGTGTGAGAGATAAAAAATTAGAAAATCATATGTGAACTTCTATTGAATAAGTATGTTCAAAAACTTACATGAAATTCGCTTTTCCATTGTCCTTCACAAACCACGTCGCACGATGGTGTGTTAATTCTGTACTCTTCTGATGAAAAATGTCTCTTGGGTCTTGATTTGTGACAGTAACCAAAGCATACGATTGCCAATAAGATATATGTAATGATGTTAATCATTATCTGAAAACGGTAACATTGATAAAACGTAATTTTCTGAAAACGAAACAAATGAGAAGAATAATAGCTTCAAAAAATACGAAAATGACTTATCAAAAATAATTAATTAGTGTAATTTAAGAAAGTAATCAATAAATTTGGATCAAAAAAGTGTATTTCTCTCAAGTCCGAAAGTTTTCATGACTTGTTCTGCACGAAACACACGTGCTGGGTGGAGCCAAAAGAAGTGTCTGTTGTGCATCTGTTTCAAATCAAACACTTTTTTCTTTGACCAATCTCTTCAGCAAAAATAGAACTAGAAAAAGTTGATTGAAAGTATATATTGAAAGATTTCGAATAGAAATTTGAGGAATGAAAATGTTTCATTTTATATTTTCAGACAACTCTTGGCGCCGGTTGCTAATGCAATAAATAGAGTTGTTTATAACAATCTGGAGATGGCAAGGTGTTAAGAAGTAATGATTCAGTGAGTTATGGTGGGGGCGGTTACCCACTTTCCAGATGATGATAGACTTTGATATGATAGACAAGAAATGATAAGAAAGGCTCCCGTTTGGGTCACCGTTGTGAGTCAATAAGAGTTCGAAGGTTAAGGAAAGAAATAAATATAGAAGATGGGATGTAGGAATTTATGGTTACGTGAGTGCTCTGGGATGCTCTTCAAAAGTAAGGTTCTCACGAATATACGTAATAGGGAAGAAAAATGAGTCAGAGTAAAACTTTTGAATAAATTATGCCAACAGATCTTATGAAACGAATACAAATGAGAATACGAGTGAAAGAAAACTTTTTGGAATGACGCAAAACGAAAATTAAAGACCTTTCTCAACATAAATTATGAAATTCTGATGACCAAAACAGTCTGAAAAGTAATGAAGTTATGTTTTGTTTCGAAACATATCGAAATAATTTTTATTTCACAACAAAAACCTTTAAATTTGCTCATCATAAGAATCAGTTTTCTTTTTTTTTTTTTAGTGAATTAGACGAGCTCACATTCCATGAAGAAAAGTTATCAGTGAAACAAGTTGACCTGATTTTTTGATTGCTTAAAGTTCTATAACAGTACGCAACATTTTTTGCTTAACAGCTGTGACTGTTATCAAAGAATTTCATGACTATTGATAACATGACTGTGTTATTATTTCAACGAATTTGCTACATTTTCTGTTGAAGTACCTTAACACTCAATTTTTTATTCCTCCAAAATATCATCATCAAAGGCACCGGCACTGTCCGATAAATTCCAGGTTTTATGAGTTTCGGAGAATCGTTCCGACAAATAATACTGTTTTCAGCTGGTTAACGACTATCAGAGGTTCTTTGCTATAGATAAGGAGTGTTTGAAACACGAAGTATGACAAAAATGCACGTGTCGTTAACGAGCTTGTTAAGGTAAGGTAATAGAATTCAGTATTTGAGTGGAAATGCACAAGATTCAAACGTGAAAGAAATATTTGCAACAAAAGGGAAAACCAAGAAAACTGTCTGTTTAGACACACTTCCGGGACGTTTGGAAGAATTTATTAAAGTTTCACATCTAGAAAAGTTGTAAACAAAAGCAATAATATTGGTTAAACTGGACAACAATAAATCAAGTATTCGCAATATCCGCAATAAGAAAATACACTTTGATCTGTTTTCTGATTTGTAGCTGTCATGATTAGAAAATGAGAACTGAATAGCATAAATCGAATCAAGAAGAAAACGTTGGTGTTTTCTGCCCAATCATGAGTTATGACCAAAAATTGGGTGAGTAATTTTGACCAGAATGATTTATTCAGACAACTTCTATTAAGCAAGAACAAAAGTTGGATGTTTGGCATCACCCGGTTACCAATACCAGTACGCAAAAGTTTTATTCAGTATTTGATTTATTGCATTTGATGACCTTTCTGACAATTCTAGAAAAAAACGTCATGCTTCACCTATCAGTTCCTGATAATGTGTTGCTCACATCAGTTATGAAATTGAACCTTTCATAATAGTTGATATCAAACTTTCAATAATCATTGTACAGTCAAACACTTGCAGAGTTAACATTTTTCAGACAAAAACTAAGATAAAGTATACAAGCTGAATAAAGTTCCTGCAACACTTCAGGTTTGATTGGATATTCGTTGTGAGTTTGAACGGGACATTTTTGAAACTTCAAAAATCTCAGGTTTCTTGATACCTCAAAATTATTTTTTGAATTAGCCCGATCCGCTATTTGTCACTCTCCTGTTCTTCATAGCACTCAATCTCCTAGTGCACGGAAGGACAAAACAGAAGTATCACTCCCCGTTGTACAGAATCTAACCAGAAGTGTTTGACTTCGGACTTATTTATAATATTTTAGAAAGTTCGGAATTTGTACAACAGCTTCCAGCCGAATACGTAACTTGAGAACAGATTTGCGGAAGAGCTTTCGCCAACTTCAATGCGTATTTCCTGTCATGATGTCGCTTTTTTGGAAAAAAGTATCTAGCGGTTGCACCGCTGAAGATACATTTCTAATTCTCTCCTCAGAAACTTCTTTTGAATTACCAGAAATAGTTCATCTATTAGAAACAGAAAACAATAAATAATAAATACTCGACAAAGCGTTGCAGAAAGCAGGCAGCATACAATATAACGTACTGCAGTTCAACGTGTTATCTGGTGAGAACACCCGTTACAATTAAAACAAAATTGCATGGTGAGAATAGTTTTTGGTGTCGATGTGAAGAATACATTTAAAGCTCGGTCTTGTCGAGGTCGATGTCGGACAAGTCAATATCGTCTTCGGCTGGGAGGGCTCCGTCCTTTCCGTCCCATTTCTCAGTCTTTTGAATCTTTGGGAATCCATCTCCTCTAAGGGAGGAAGTACGTCCCTTTCCGTAAGAGAGATCACGGAGGAACTCGTGGATTCCGTCCTTTCCGAAGGATCCCTTGAGAACGGCGTACTTGTTCTTGCGGAAGTTCAATGCAGTCATGGCTGGATATCCGAAACCTCCAACTTCGAATGATTCCTCAAGGGCTGGTTGAGATGCTCCCTCAACCCAGATCCATCTGCAATATAACCAAAATTAATATCAGTAGAACCATCAAAAATAAATGAAACATACCCCCAGAGGTTCTTCTTGAACTTCTCAGATTGCTCCTTGAGCATGGCCAAATAGTTGTTTCTGCATTCAGCTTGGCAGTCAAGAATGTGTGGCAAAAAGGCAAAGATACAGAGTTGCTTCTCTTTGCAGGCATCCTCAACAACTTGTTGGTTGATTCCTTCAAGAATCTCTGGAGCTGGCAAGTTTTCTTGAGCACGAGCAGAAGCCCAGGCAACAATATCAGAAGATTGACGTCCTCCATCGTAGTCTTGAGCGTCTGAGGCAGCGGATCCTGGGGCGAAGTACTTGATGGTTGGGAATCCACGGATGGCAAATTTGTTGGCAACAACGGTGTGAACAGTGGCGTCAAGAGCTCCAAGACGAACCTTGCCCTTAAGCTCAGATGCGGCGCTCTTCCATTGTGGCTCAAGATTCTTGCAGTGTCCGCACCATGGAGCATAGAACTCAACAAGCCACATGTCCTTGCTGTTCAAGACAAGCTCCTCAAAGTTGGCATCAGTGAGTTCGACAACATCATTTCCGGATCCACCTCCACCGCGCTTTCCAGATCCAGATCCTGAAGAGCTGCTTCCTCCGGTGGACTTTCCTCCAAGACGGGCGGTTACGGTCTTCTTGGCCTCAGCGAGAAGGGACTCAGTGATGGCTTGAGCGGTTCGTTGTCCTGCAATACAATAAAATTACTGACGTCGTCTCTTTCTTAATACCACACACGCACACCACCACACGCTAGATGACCCCGATTGCGCAGCCTCTATCTATCCCTCTCAAGACCGGCATACACACAATTAATTGACCGTCTCCTTCTCCCCCTGTCAAGGTCGCCCACAGCCCTTCCCAACCTAACGGATCGCTCAAATATCTGAGCAAACAGTTACTAAACACACAACCAGTTGCGGCGGACCGATTGGAAAGTAGACTGACCGACAGTGCATACACACACAAAATAGTTCGAGAGAATTGAGACAAATCAGTTTTTGTTTGCCGTGCCGCACGGTACCGCCATGTGGATTCGCTCTTGTCGATTTTCTCTCATAAACGGTCAAGTAGGAAGTAATCATTTCCAAAAACGAGACAAAAATCTCACCGTTGAAATCAGTTGGCTTCTTCTTGTCAGCTCCGAAGATCTTGAGAGTTGGGAATCCTTGAACATTGTATGGGGATCCAACCGATTGGTGTTGAGTCATGTCGACAGCTCCAACCTTTGCGATTCCCTTCAGAGCAGAAGCAGCCTTCTTGTATTCTGGGACGAGGTTTTTGCAATGTCCGCACCATGGAGCGTAGAATTCAACAATCCAAATATCATCAGAGTTAAGGACTTTTGATTGGAAGTTGGCCTCGGTCAATTCGACGACATCGTCCTTCTTCGAGTACATTCCACATACTGACGTAATCGCTGAAAAATTGAGAAAAATCAGTTTATTTCAGTTAGTTTTCCTCTGAAATACAATGAAATCAAAGCGAAAGATCCTATTGTTTACTTTTTTCCTATATAAAATAATGCAAATAGCAATAACTTACCCAGTGAGGCGAGGAGCAGTTTAATGATAGCCATAACGATCCTTTGTAGTCGCTTTTATTACCGTGAGACTGCACAGAATGGAGAGCAAATCCAAACTGACTCTAATCGAAGGGTTGTGTTGGGCGGAGGGAGAGAAACGTTGCGCGTCGTGTGTACGTAGACGATTGGCTGACGTGTCGTACACTAGAGCGCGGTTGGAATGTCTGCTTTCTCTACCGCGGCCCTTTTGCCCAATGCAACGTGTATTATGACGTTTTTAAGAAAAAACACGACGAACGGTGGAATAGAACAATGAAGCTCGTGACAATGGAACAAGAAAAATGATTTCATAACTTTATTAAAAAAAATGCAAAAACTAAAGCGAATCAAGCTCAGAAATGGCAAATAAAATTTATACTAGCTGGCCGAGGTTTCGCATCGAATTGTCATATTGTTATATTCACGTCAAGTTTCTGGAAAAAGACAATTTTTCATGGAGTTTTTCAGATTTCAAGTATTTTTGAGATAATTCTTGATCAAAATACGGAGAACTGCAGTAATTTGTCGTTATAGAAGTCAATTTCAACCAACATTCAGAAGAGATATACATCACTTTTTGTAACTTTGGTAGAAAAGAAAATTAATTGGTTGCAAACAACACAATCCTGAGAAACTTCTCAGATTATCTTTTCTTATATTTCCAATTAGAACGTTCTGCTCAGTGTGTAATTAACACTCTTCGAAAAGAGAGAAAAAATTTTGAACATCTTTCATCATTTCAATGATGTTTGCCTGAATAATGTTCAAACTCTAACATCTATTTTGCTATTAGTGGGGTTTGAAGCCGAATTATGACATTTTTGATAGTGTTTTTCTTGTTTCAATACTGTTTTGCCGAGTTGTGAGAGACATGAATGACCAATTTTGAGGAATACAACCTTGCGACCAAGAGGTTTTTTTTAAAGTTTATTAGAAAAAATCACCATACATAAGTACAATTGGAACTAATCAACCTGTATTAAAAACTTGGAACCGGTTTACAAAAAAAATGCAAAAAACACTACTTCTCATTCTAAAACCTATAATTTTTGCTGCTTTACATCAATGGCACGTCCACCGGCTCCACTTGCAATGATGTTTTTGATGACAATGACAATGGCCAGAATGTGACAAATGTTGACGATAATCATGCAGATGCGATATGCGGTGAATGTGAAGCAGCGACGAACGTTTTCTCTGAAAAACTAGGCATTTAGAACAATTTTCGAAAAAAAGTGGATTACCTTGTGTCATGTTTCGGATTCAGAGGGAGACAAGGCCAGAAGAAGCGAAGTTTGGTGAATTTGACAATTCCCCAAGTTAGCGCAACAAGTTTGATCCAAGAAGAGAAGTACACCGGGGAAGCCAAGGATAGACGTGGTTCATTGGTGAAGAGAAGGTTCATCAGAGAGGGCAGAGGAACCTGAAAAAAAAAGGAATTGAGGAGATATGTAAAACGAAGCTTAAAGCATATTCTCTCAGGGCATTTTTCGATCGAATTCGCAACACAGGGTTGATAAATTGAATAATGGAACTCTAAAATTGACTTAAACGTTCTTCATCCCAAACTATCTCTCTTGAATTTGCAATATTGGGATAGTATCACAGATTGTTATCGAGCAGTTTGCTATGTTCCTGTCTCAATTTCAAAAAAAGAACATTTAAAGATAATTTTTTATCTGTAGTTTTTATGAATTCTGTGCAGTTGAGAGGCTTGTTGTAGTTTTTTACAGCTGGCTTCGAATGATTTTTTTTTTCAAAATACCGAACAAGAAACTTTCTAATCTATTCTGCTTTCCAAAACATGTAGTTCGTATCCCTCAGAATTTCTTGAAGCTCGGTTTCTACCCACAATGTTTTCGATTGACTTCGCTTGATCTTTCATCTTCATTTTCTGATCTCGCACTATTTTTGCTCTTTGGTGAAACTCTTCTTCTTATCAATTAGTACAATGATAAGAATTCGCTACCCAACTATTTCTTCTGCTCCTCTTCTATAAAACCAGTGGTTTCCGATTTCTCTTGACCCGAAATCAAACGTAACAGGCGCTTCATTTGTTCTCAAGCTGTTTTCTTGTCGTTCAGTAGAGTCAAAGAAGAGAAACGTTTCATTAGCTGTCACCACAAGAGCCACAATTCATCATTCACGACATGTTCAGATGATACACAAACTTTCGATTCTACGCTTCTGATTTTTGATTTATCGAGTCTATTTTTTTGATTGGTGCATCCTAGAATCTATAGAAGCTAAAGTTCAATTGGAAGAGATGATATGTGAAGATAAGATATAAGAACAGAACTTTGTTCTGGATTCCTGAGAAATCCATTGTGACATGCCGGTAATCATTGAAAAAAGGAGATACCAAATCTATCCCGAATTTCATCCCCTCACTACACAATTTTTCTCGGATTTTCACGTAATTCCAGAACAATGAAGTATTCCCCCAAACGTGCGGATAAATCGCTATAGATCTGATCGTTGAACCGTTGCTACTCCATGTTTCCTCCGCCATCACAATTATCTTTCATCGCACCTGATGTGATCGCTCGACCCACTCTTTCTTCTCCGTTTCTTCGGATCCATGTTGTTTTTATGCCCACAATATTTTGCCAACATTGTAAAGATAGCCAGAGGTGTTTTCTGACCGATTGAATCAGTCTATAGATTATTAGTGTTGAATTCTACCCGAAACTTAAAAAAGAAATGAGAGAAGACAACTGATGGAAAGTAGAACTTTGGAACCTTCGGAATTGGTTCTTGAGAAAACAATCAAGGTCAAAAAATGCAGTTAACGGAAATGTTCTTCAGATGTTTTCACTCCTCTTCAAACCCGCAAAATGAAAATTTTTCGACAATGATACGGATACGAGAAACGCGTCAAAAGAGAGTTGTTAGTGTTGACAGAAATTCGATACACCTTGGTTCAGAATATTTCGGAGAAGAAACAAAATATAGCAAAAACTCACTTCTTCAAGAGCAAGAACCAGCGATTTTGCCAAGCGGGCGTAGAACACGTTCTCTTCATCGTACTTCAAAGTTTTGCATACATCGATCATTTCGAAAATGTAGACAAAAAGTGAGATTCCGGTAAAGAAGAAGTAACCATAGGCAGCATAGATGGCGACTTGACTTTGGAAGTTTCCGAGATACTCGGAAATTCTGAAAAAAAAACACTCAAAAACTGGATTGAGAATCGGAAAGGTAATAGGGATTTGCTAGAATAAGGCTATTTTGTTTGAATACCAAAATTCCGCCCACAAATGAACAATTTTCAGTTTTCGTTATACAAATTTCTGCTAGGAATTTTTAAAACGGCCAACTCGTGTTAAAATGAATAGAATCATGAAAGTGTTTTGGCAAATTTTACAGCAGTTTTTGCTCAACAACTGAAAATTCCTATATTACCTAAGCGTTGGAATAGAGAATTGTGTCAATTTAGATTCAATTTACTGACCCCGTCCCACTTAACTAATTATCCTCACCTGTTACATACAAGAAGATCAGCAAGAACATCAAGTGTTGACGCAATAAGTGTCACTACTGCAATAACCCTGACCGGCGGTGCCCACTCCAAGCCGTTTCTGGAAACATAATTTTTGTATTAATCTCCTGTTTTTGAACTTACTGTGCGTCGTTATCCGCCCACGCAAGACGATATCCCATCGCGTATCAATTGAATATTTCAGTCTAGAATATGTTATCAGTAATAAAATAATAATGTTTCAGAGTCAGAGCTTGATCTGTTTCCTCCACTCGGATAGCTCTTCTCCTGTGTTTCTCTATCTCCGCGGTGGAGCTCACGGCAGAGAATGTGTTGGATGGGTGGGCGGCGCCTCACCGAACAAGAACACAGCTGTCTCCTGGCGGCAAAGGTGCATGGTTCTCGAGCGGATATCCACGTCATTGGGAGGAATCCCGGAAGATTCTGAAATGTCACAAGTTGAGTTGGAAGAAAAAAAACTGCTGTGATTTGGGTTGGTGGTGATTGTAAAACTTTGATTTGAAGAATGGAGTTTATTCGAGTCAAAAGGTGTTTCGGCACGACATGAAAAGTGTAAGAAAAATGTTTGTGGTTTGAAATCCGATGTATTCAAATTTGAACGCAAAACAAAATTTTCTTTTTTTTTCGGAAGTAATTCCATCTGTTTTCAGAACAAAAAAACCCTTTCAAAATTTTCAAAGAATTGAATTTCAGAGGATTTTTCCAAACATCATCTAAAAATTTTAAGAATAAGAAATACAGTTTCAAGAAGAAGCGCAATCTGAAAAAAAACTTGAGTTGGTCAAATTAAAAGTGACTTTTCCCACATTCAGTTTTCTTCTCATCACAGAGACCCGCAAAACCATTTTATTTTGCGCTTCTATTTCATAGAATTTGAGCGATTCTGAATTTTGCCGACGATCGAAAAACTGGCAGGAAAGAGACTATTCAAAAATTTTCTCCCAAAATTTATGAAAAAATAGGGAAACCGAGGTTTTGACCAGATGTGTTGCTTTTTTTATACCACATTATGTTCCGGCTGAATAATTGTTCCTATTTATCAGAAATTCCAGGATCCGATATTTAACTCCGATACTTGATCTTCCTGACTCATATCTTCTTGACGGTTAATTTGGACTCGAGAATCCACGTTTTCACGTGGACAGGATTTCGAAATTTTGAGCTGCCCGTTTCTTTTTTTACTTTTGACATCATAGACCGACTTTCACTTTCCGAGTCGAACAGGTGACCTGGATGCGGGGGAGCAGCTCATTCTCAACCCCAATCTCTCTGCAGAATGAGCTAACCAGGTCAACAACTCATCAAGTCAGTTGCAGCCTTGGGTTTGACTTTTCGTCTTATCAGTTGTTATGTATGTGCGTTTTTCAATTATCATCTATCAGAGCTCGTGCTCTTTCGACACAAAGGCCTAACGGAGAATTCTTCGTTGATGCCTCTCTCATGATTAATGTGAAAACTTGTGCACTTTACAACAAGATGACTTCTGAGCCCGGGTCAGAGCTTGGTTGATAGCATAAGAATGAGAACTTCGCTCGTTAACAAAACCGCCGTGTGATCCATTAGGACCACTTCGTGTGAGTGTGAGATAAGTTTTGGGGCCCAATAAAACTTAACATGATGGGCTAGTTGACGGAAATATGAATTCATTTTGACAAAGTAGCCGCCGGGTTGAGAAAAACCAAAGTCCCTCAAACGTTTTTGTTCCGATTTTTCAAATTTTGCTTATCTGTTTTGATATGTTGACATTCTTCTCAAATAAGAACAAAGAAACTCGTAGTAAAATTTTTCCAATGAATAATCGGAGAAGAAAGAAACACGGGATCGAGAATAAATAGTATTTTTGGTGAGAGATGTGGAGGAGTACTGTAGGTGGTGAGATCAGACTTCTGAAAAAATTCAGTTCAAGAAGTATTGCGGCAGCCCTTCCCGAGCTTCATTACCATTTTGTTCAGGCAAACAGACTTTGTGCTGATCCATCAATTAAAGTTATGTGATATTCATCAGTGGAGAAAAGATGAAGTTGTGAATCGAAATAATTGAATTGTAAAATTTGTGGTTTTTTGTCTTGTTACGCGTTTTGATATTGCGTTTTTTTCAATGCTAACATTTTCTGTTTTGAAAAACTAAATGCTTTTAGTCGGTATTCTTTGATGAATAATCCTGAAGAATGGAGCACGGAGTCAGAGAAAAAGAATTTCGGCAAGAATGCTTTCGAATTCTGATTTTGAAAGAGTACTGTAAATGCAAAAACGTTTTCCGAATACCAGAAAAACCTGAGAACAAATTTTGATTCTGTTGGTCTAGTAGAGTGTAGCCATAACTTTTCACGTATGGGAAGCTCGGGTCCGGGGAGTTTCGTACATTCAGAAAAATGTATTTACAACAGAATAAAGCCCTTTCCATTCAATGGAACATTTCCTTCTATACTCCTTCTTTTTCCATTTTTTCAGAAAATTATCATAACGCATTTCGTTAACAGAACTTCTTACAGAAATTTTATCTGTACAATTATAAAAACGAATAGACAACAAAGTTTTAGGGTTATAAGATACAACGGTTACAATAGAAAAAATCGAAAAAATTGAGGTAAGTTTCGAGATAAATGCACATTGATGTATATGAAGAATAATTCGAAATATGTGAAGAAAAGTATATGGACATATGTGGATTGATAAGATTGATTAATGTCTTCAAAGTTCAGGGGATTACATAAATGTGTTGGGTACAGGTACAAAAAAGAATGCAATGAAGCAATTATCTGGATCGAGATTTAAACGGATGTCTCTTGTTCCAATGGTGCCTTCTCGTCCTCTTCTTCTCCAACTTTGCCAAGGAAGTCGTTAATGGTGAGGCCAACAGAGACACCGCAGAGAGCAAGAATGACTGAAAATAAAAGGATGAAATGCATTTTAATTGATGAGAAAAGAAGAAACTGAACACGACCTAACCGCTCAGATATGTGTTTCTTCCCTCAGATTACTCAATATTCAACCGTCTTATTGTCCCCAATAACTTACTGAAACGAACGAATGATCCAAAGAAAACAGAGACTGGGCGATTGGTAAAGCAGAATTTATCGGTCTTCCAGACAAGGAGATGGGCAGATCCTTGAAGGTGAAGTGTTGGACGGTCATGCTCCATTGAGAAGTTCTTGCAGCCAGCGGCGTAGTTGAGTCTTGGGAAATCCAAGGCAATCATATTCCATCCTTTGGTAGCATGTCCTCCATTGAGCAAACGTCCTTCTTTGCACATGCGGATTTGAACAAAAGCACTTCCTTCGCTGAAAATTTCAAATTCAGATTTTTCAGGTTACGGTAGCTGCGGAAAAAAAGTCGTTGAATGAACAAGGCAAACTCACTAGGTGTAGATGTAGATAGCCTGATAGTCGAGAGTTGGGAGAACTGAAGTGGAGATGTTGGCATCCTTAATGTTATAGTCTGTGACGTTTTTCATGGCTAAGAAGTTGTTGGTTGGGACATCTGAAAACATATTTTTCTGATGTGTTCACGAGCAAAAGCTAAAATGCTTGAGTAACCAAACTAGATGACTATGATCCCCCTTCGGCCTGAAACGATTCTGGAATTTTCGAACTTACTTTCACGGGTCAAGTTGAAGAAGTTGAAGACGAATCCATGGCGGCTTTTCTTATGGTTCTGCATAATTTCTGGTTTAATATCAACGATTTGGGCCTGGATGTTTTTTTGATTCTGGACACGTCCTCCTTCATGAGTAACAAGCAGAAAAAGCAGAAGTATGTTAACAAGGATTCGTACCATCCTGAAAAAAAAGATAATTTTGTTCTGTCATGATGTTGAAAAGAAGCTGAATAAGTAAAAGAGGAACAAATGATTGGATGAATGAATGAATTTTGAAACTGTTAGAGTTCGTGGGCGGAGCTAACAGTAGTGGGCGGAGCTTCCTTAAGCAAGCAGCAATGTTTTGAGGCACGTACGGTACGAGGGACACGGAAGGATGAGAGAGTTTTCTATCTCTCAGGAAAAGAACTCAAACTTTTGAAACAAAGAAGAAAAAACATCACACGAAAATTGGAGACATTTTTCGTGGAATTCGAAACAAAGCGTATTGCTATGTGTAAACTTGCAAGTGGATACGGTAGAATTCACGAAAAAAAAATCTCAGGTGATGCAACAAAGGAAACAAATGCGGACGAAAATTCATGAAAACTTGGAAACGACAAAACACGGAGACATGAGTACCTTTGTCCAAACAATTAGAAGCTTTGGTTTTAGTGCTATGCAAGTGTCAAAACAAAATGAACGTGATAAAGGCACTTGCCACGATTTTTGAGCTACAGTAACGTCTTGGAAACTGAACCAGGAACACGAGGAATAATGTAAACGAGAAACACTAGTTGTTAAAAGTTACCACAATGCGTTGATTATGGTCTTTCACATTCGGTTCACCAATAAAATGACCCCCTCTGCTTTGTGGTGTTCCGGGAAAACTGAAATAATATGGAAAACTTGTGAATACAATTAGACTGAAAAATTGAATGGACTACCAGTGACAAAGTTAAATAATCATATTATCTTCCGTATCTGAATAGCAATCAAAATTTACTTTTCGATATTTCAATATTGGTAGGAACACCTGAATGGGGAGGATTCAAAAATTTCGTTCTCAGACAACTAATAAAATCGTATTTTTTGACTTGTTGATGAAATATAAATGAAATTGTGAAAACAACTAAGTCAATAAGCTCACTTTTGATGTCCTGAAAAAATATGCTGCCGAACAATGAGTTTCTCTTTCATTCTGTGCAGAGATACGACGTTTGAGTTTTGGGTAGAAAATTAGGCTGGAATTTTTAGTAACGAAATTTGACATTGCTCTTACTCCTAACAAAGTCAAATTACAACTATAGTTTTTTCATAATTGCCATGTTCCAATATATTTTGATAAGTTACTTTTGTAGAGATTCCATCCGGGTGATCCTCATATCTTTTGGTCGTCCTCACAACTTCGAGGCTTAATCTTTTTTTTTACTTGAATTCGATTAGCTGATTGTAGTTTGGCCAAATAAAAAAAACTCCTTCAATAACCCAATCAGTTGTCTTTTTTTGAATTTTCATTCTTGCTCACATTAATTTTGGGTACGGTATTGGTCTTCGCTCAACGTCTTGACTCAAGATGACACATACATTTTTGTGAAAAATATGATTCACATCCAGCTACCTGGCATTCGGAGAGCGCATTACTCATTTCTCGGAAAAAACATTTATTTTTAAACTAAAGAAAAAAAGTAGTACGGTATCAGCAGTTGCTAGTTGTTCAGTAGATGTAAGCCATCTCGTTCAATTGTTATCGTTGTCCACTGCGACGTCACGAAAGATGATGGCGTCAAACGTCTTGAGGACTAAGAAGACGAGGACGGCTAGAAAAGTAAGTTTGAAGAGTGTAATGGTGTCCAACTTTTTCGAAACTTCGTTATAGATAACAGATTATAGAATATTTTTTTCGAAAACGATTTACATCTAAATTGAAACTGACATTTTTTCCCTATTCCCTAACTCTTCATTCACAAGTTTCATTTTGTCCAGTTGGTTGAAGGAAATTATATGGTTCACTCACCGATGGCTCCGACTTCTGCCCAGTACTTCAAAGTCTGGCTGGTCTCATCCTCGCAGGACAAGAAGAAGATAACGGCTGCCAACGATATGAAAGTCTTCACCCACATTTTCAGAGAAGTTACTTGCAAGCTGAAAAGAATTGAATGATATGCTGAACGTGTTTCCTAATCAAGACAGAGAACAATCATTTCATAATCATGAGAAACCGATAAAAATCACGCGATTATCAAAAATAAGTCACTCATCCCCCGGAACTCAAAAATCAGGGTACCTGCTCGGGTCAAAAAATTAAAAAATAGTAAAACAGAAAACTGAGAAGCAAGATCAATATTTGTGTTTCACAATGTTTTGTTTTACTTGGACCAGAATCAAGACAAGACAAGACCCTCTTCCCCAGATATATTCTCAAACCAACAATTATCTATTTGGTTGTCAAGAACAACGAGATTCATGAGACCCGGCACATCTTCATCCCTTTCTCATGATGTGAAAAGCACATGTGTACTACGCGCCAAAATATAACGACCTGTCAAAAAGACACCCCAGAAACACCAAAATCATTTACAGACACTGGATATGAATTATGAATTTTCGAAAGACGAAGGTCGACAAGCTTCACGGAATTTCCGTGAACTGTAGCTATTGGAAAACGTTTGACTGAAGGATGTGCTAAATAATGAAAAGAATCTCGTTGCTTCAAAAGAGAAATGTGTCACACCCCATAAAGCCCAAATGACCAAAGAAAGCATCTGCAAAAGCGAAATACTGAACGAGAACACAATGCATTGACACTAAGTTGATCGTCACTCGAAAATTTTCAGAGCCTTTGGCGGGCTTTAGCTAGACACATGGGTCAAGGCCAGATATGACGTCTCAAGTTATACTCGAGAAACGAGACCTGCTGTATGCATATGTTGCGCAGTTTTTTGTTCTTGAAGAGTCATATGACAAAGTAACAGAGAATTTATTCGAAATTCAACAGGATGTCTCAATTGAACGTATTAGATACCATCGTCATCATCGTTATCCTGATTTTCGCCTTCCAGAATCTCAGCTGGCAACATGTTGACGATGCCTCCGAAGAGGTCTTCGATGAGAACCGGCAAAACTGAAAAATGAATAATGAAATTAGAACAACAAAACTGACAATTTTTGAGATTCATGATTGTATCTCCTGTGAAATGTTTAGAATCAAAACTTAAAAAACTGTGGCTTACTGAGAGTTCGGTATTCATGAAAATTTCTGCGCGTTTTTTAGAACATAACGTTCTGATGACTGTTTAGTTTTTCTGATGACTGTTTAGCTATTCGATTTTCATTATCATTGAAAAATTGAAGATTGTAAACTATCCAGGATGACTCAAAATTTTTCTATGAAATTTTTTCATTGCAAAAAAATAAACTCACGGACAAATGCCAAACATTGGAAAATGTATGCCAATGAAAAATCCTTGACAGGATCGAGCCAGGACAATAGAATCATTATGACGAGAAGCTTGGTCAAACGCATTATGATGGAGAGTGACTGTAATAATCAAAATTCAATTTGGCTGGATGGCAAAAAGACTCGATACAAACAGAAGCATACTTATTTCTCATAAAATTGATTTTGAAAGTTATCAAACACACGGAGCTCATTTACCGGAACAACAAAACTATAGGCGTTCACTTTTGAGACTTTACAAAATTAGAATGGTTTAGCTTTATACTAGCTTGCAATAGGAAAAAATGTTTGTTAGCTTCTCAAGTAGAACGTTTACAAACAAAGAAACAGCTGCCAGAGGTCACAAAGTAAAAGAATATGCCGAAAGTAGCGAGAAGCGCGCGGTCACCTAAAACATTGTGACTGGTTCAAACATCTGTTAATTTTTTGACGGATCGACGGATCGTTGTAAACTTTTTTAGACTGAGTAGATATGAATTCATGGAAACTACATGCAGAATCAACCGAAAATTTGAAACATTGTTATTGTGAAAGGCAATGAAAATATGCAAAAAAAGGTACAACGGTAAAATGCTTCCTTCGAGAAGTACTGGGGAATTTCGTATCAGACCCATCGGCAGGAATTCAAAACAAAATAATAATTTTGTTTCTTGTACCATATTTCAGAATGTTCCAAAAACAGAAAAATTTATGAAACATTATTGTGTTCCTTATTATGAATCATTGGAAAAACTGAATGTTTTTTCATCAACAATATTTACAGAAGCAACTACCATTTTTCCCCTTCAGCCTCTTTTCTTTTGATGACTTTAGGAAAATTGGCTCGATTGTGGAAACAATTGTGTCCGACATGGAAACATAATGTTGATACTCTTTTGCATAAAAGAAAACCGGGAAAGGCCATAAAACACTACTTTTATTGTCTGGTTCACTAGAAACACGGTCAAAAAATTATTTAGATACGCTCTGGAATGAACGTTTATGTGTGTCGTGGAAAAAGATTGCATTTACTGCGTGTTAGTCCATGGTATATCTTGGTAATCCTGCTCATCCGCAATACTTCCAAGAGATTCTCCATTGCACGCTCAAGCATCTACTCGATTTTTTTGATCAAGCCTTCTATGAGCATCAAGATATCATATCTTAAAACAATAAATGGGAATTTCTATAAACTGTTCGAAGAACCAATGAACTTACACTAAAATGCCCAGCCGTAGAACAAAATTTTTGTTGACATGTCCTCAGGAAAAACAATGTGAAGGAGTGCCAAAACTAAGATTGGGATGAGATCCGAACCATTCAGGACATCAATAAACGGTCGCTTACGCAATTCGGGAGGACTCGACATCCTTTCGATCTGAAAAAATACTTTATCAAAAGAAAACCAGAATAGAAAAAGGGGAATGAAAAAAGAAGAGAGTCGTGGCATTTATCTACATGGCGACAACAAACCAACAACAATCTGGGAAACAATACAGAGTGAGCGACCCAATATCGATAAACGCGAAATGTTGAAACTGAGACACTGATAGTCAAAAACGGAGACACTGATCAGTTGTAATATTCAAAAAAATAAAATCTAAACTCAGGAATATCCTGTGAGTATCAAGCTTAATTGCGGTTTTCTCCTCTTAACATGATCATAAAAGATCTTATCGGAAGCACCAAGTTTCAAAAAGTCAACATAGTTCATTCAAATTATTAAACATTTTCAATCCGATTTATCATTTGTCTTCTTCTTTTGTGCACCACTTCCATCAGTTTGGTGTTGTCTTCGTTTTTCGACTAGTGAGCGGAACCATTCTCGTAAAATAACAAAAACGAAATACTCCAAGAGATCCGATATCCCCGTCATACAGTTAATGCGGACTGCAACTGCGAAGCTGAGATTTATGAAATCTGAAAAAAGATAAATCCAGTTCATGTTTTCTAAAAGCAACTCACACCACAAAGTAACCGCGGTAGTAGTGAATGCCAGTATATTAGTAGTAGTAAATGTCAGTATCTCATTGTTTGGGCATAGAAAACATAAAAGTTGGAGAAGGATCATAGCTTGAAACTCAAATCCAAACAAAAGTTCTTTGAGAGTGTAATGGTTATAATCTAGTAGAAAAGGCATCACACCTAGCGGAATATCAGTGCTAAACAGAGTTTCGAAATAGGATGCAAAAGAGAACTGAATACCACCCAGTGCTAGTTGGCTATTTCCGACGTGGCATTGGAGACACAGAGAGCGAGAAAAGACTACATCTTTTTTCTGATTATGCCAGCCAGCATTTATAGGATATAGGATTACCATCACAAGAATCGATGAAAAAAAATTTGAAGATAAGCATAGAAATGGATTTTTTGGATCAATGAGGTTCTGTCGTAGGTTTTCAGTTCTCTGTTATATTTTCAGTTATGTAAATTAGGAAAAAAAATTAAGATAAATAACAACACATTTATTATCGTGGAATTGAGAATCAATCAAAAAAATCCTCAAAATCTTCTTCTTCGTAGTTCACTTGACCCGTGAATCGGTGATAGAATGCGTTGGCAATCATGAAACAAACTGAAACATTCAGATTCGACAAAATATTGATATTCCAAAGCAAGCTAAAACGATCAATAGTTTCTAAACTCTTTCAAACTCACTTGCAACACAAATCCATTCAACGATATAGTCATCGGAAACAGTTGGGAAAAGTTTGTTCCAGGCAATGGCCATCCAGATATAACAAGCTTTAATGTCAAAAGGTACACGTAGCCAGTAATTAGCGTTGCGAGCTTCAGCCTCCATCCGATCATAAATAGCAGGACACTGAGCAGAAAAGTAAGCGATTGACAGGAAAAACGCACTGACTAAAAGGAAAAGAAAAAGAGAGAGAGAGAGGGTGACTCGGTTTTTTATTGATATGATGATGAGGAGACGAAAACAGAGAAAAAAAAAGGAATACGAACTACATGACTCAGAGAATATTAGGAGAAATAGTATGAAAGGATGAAGAAACAACAGTTCGTTAGTGTATCAGTTCTTCGAAAAAATTTGCAGATTTTTCTCAACAACCGGAAGAGTTCTCGAAAAATTTAGAAAAAAATAAAAATGGTTGACTTGAAAGAAAAATGAGGAGTTCCCAAACTTCTTTTTTTAATGCACATTTGCTGCAATCATGTTATTGTATTAAATGGTAGTAATAAACAGAACATAGAGTTTTCATAAACCCCTAACCTGGATTCGTGATGGTGAAAAACACATTTATATTCATGATTTTCTTTAGGATCGTTTTTCAACTCGCACGGGACAACAAACCACACGATGATTTCATCGCCAACGTTGTTTGGATACAGTTTCTTTTGAATGAAGGCGAAGAGAACTGAATTCGCAACACGTGTTCTGATATAAAGTTCGCGTAGCCAAAAACAGACATTCCGATCTACGAGGTCGTTACGAAGCGTTAGATTAATACTTGATGGAAAAAAGCGACAAACTGTGGAATACAAAATGTGTGAACTAAAACAACTCCACCAGGGAAATCAGCTCAGTCTGTCGAATACCTGAAGTAAAGAAACCTGTCAAAATCTGCTAGAATCTAACAAAACGATTCAGATTCTGTCACCATAAACAGGGAAGAGTAACATTTTTTAACATAGGTTTTATTGAAATAACACTGATCTGAATGCAAACAACAATTATGACAGTGAAATTTGATTGTCCTACTCATTTGCATTGGCACCAGCAGCTCGGCGATTGGCAACCCACATACCGAGCAGACCCTCCACCACGAGAGCAGCGCCAGCTGGAAAAATCAGCCCGTTGGTGAGGGAGTGGTAATTTTTTGTTGGAAATAACTTACTGATTGATGACGTTTGCTCATCAATAAAAGAACATAAAGTTTTCATAAAGACTCACTGAGAATGAAGATGTCCGCGATCAAGCCGACGGAGAACTCCATTTTGGGATGGAAGTAGTGGAGTGCTCCAAGCAGAATGGCGACCTTGAGTGCGAGTCCCAAACGAATCATGATGTTGATTGAGAACTGAAAAATTTCAGTTACCGGTTGAGTGGTCAAGTGGTAGTGATGTATGTAACGCAAGAGTGATTGAATGAGATTATACCAAGGTTCTATCCGAGACACCCCAAATTTTTAATATTATTTTTTCTGTAAACGATTTTTGATGCCCCTGGTATGAAAACATTATTCCAGGAAAAAATATTGAATCAAGTGTTTCGATTTAGTCGTTAAAGTCGATATCCCCACGACTGGTACGCCCCCAGGTATCGGGTCCCATGGCCAGCACCTTATGAAACACCATCCCAAGTTTTCTTTCCCAGGGACGTAACAACAAATTGTTGATCTTCCTCTAGTCCAGTCATTTAATTTTTCTTTTGTCATTGGTGCCGAGATTACTTCTGTTTGGATAATTAAGTAATCGAGAATTACGGTTGCACCAAAAAATTATCTTTTTCTCTCAAAATCTGAAATACTTGCTTTTGCCGAATGAATTTCTGTCATTCTAGGTACATCGCAAATCGTTTACAGAAAAATAAAAAAAAATTTTGAGGTGTCGGGGATCGAACCTTGGTTCAGTCTCCTCCAATCACTCTTTCGCTGCATACGTCACTACCACTTGACCACTCGAACAGTGTTTTCTGATGGGTTGAGGTCGCCTTAGAATTCTGCCCTTTTTCGCTGGATTTTTGGGCTGAAATTTCCAGCCAGCCTAGTCGATTTTGAATACTCATTCTTTTTCAGGACCCTCGAAAGTACTACTACACAACTTTCTAGAAGATTCATAGAGTTTCTATTTTCTGAAGTCCTTTGTTAAAATCCCAAACAATTTTTGCTGGACAGGTCTTAAAGAGCAAAACAAGTGAACATTGGCTTAAAAACCATTGGAATAAGAAGAAAACAGACGACTTGTTCTTTAATTAACACATTTATCAGCAATTCAATAAATTCAACAAATTAATTGGCATTGTTGACTCTGGCTGCAACCGCGGCGTCACGACGATCGCGCCACATTCCATGTAGACCTTGCATCACGAGCGTTGCTCCCGCTGAAAAATCATGCTTTGAATTATCGTCGGAACAGTTCTCGGTTAAAAATTCAGTTAAAGAATAACTATTATCTTTAAAAATTTTTTCCCCTCGTTGTGACTTCTCATCAAAGTGACTCTAGTTCTGTGAAATAGGCGAATCAGGTCACCAAATAGTATTGAACTAATAATTCTGACTTGTTTCTTGAACTTTGAGATATGAAATTATTAGTACCAATTCTCCCGCTCAACATTTTCTGCTAAAACGTATCCTCTAATCTCAGACTTTCTGACTTTCAAGAATAGTAAAAATAATCTCACAGAGAATTAGACACTTCTGAAGGAAGTCCACCGTGACTTCGAAGTCGGGCCAGAGGACTTTTACGAGTCCAAGTATGATGAACCCTTTGAGGGTAGCTTCCCAGAGCATTTCGAGACGACGCGGAACTGTAAAGCACTATAAGATTAATTGGCAGCGGAAATGAGAGAGAAGAACTGGCGGTTAGTAATGAAAAATCGTTTATTTCCTTCCATATTTCTCAAGAAAGGATAGCCTAACCGTGATTCCAAAAATGAAAAGTTGAGAAAAAAGGATGGCTCTCAAAGCTTCCCAGTCAGAAAATGATTTATTGCCTTCAAAGAGACAGTTGTGGAAGAAAGGTAGAAAATTGGCAAAAAAGGAGAGAGAAGAGACGCGGAAATCGACCGCGCGAAGGATACTAACATCTGCCACTTTTTGAGAGAGCAGGCAAATAGGAGAGATGGTCATAAATGTAATGGGTCTGTAAAGGTGAGCGCAAAGTGGTGAGGCGCCACCGATTTGAATAATAGGGCAGAGAGCTGAAGGAAATTGAGAACGGTGGTTTTATGAGTTTAGCAATAATTGGATTCATGAGAAATTATTTCTGCAGGATAAAGAGACACGTTCAAGAGGGTTTACATTTGTCAATATTTCAAGATTCTTGAAAATATAGTGCCTAATGTTTATTAGAAAATAGAATAGGAAACAGTCCAGATACAATTGCCGAAATATCCAACCGTTAAAAGAAGAAATGTTACGAAACTTTTATGAATAAAATCTTTATTGTTTACATTGAAACAGAGTCGATACCATACTCGATGCAGAGGTCATGAGTCGGCAGGACAAAACAGATAGAGAAAAAGAAATTTAGCACTTCAGATGAATGAAAAGATGAGTTTCGTGTAAGATTGATTGTGTTTTGGTTCAGTCCATTGTGACGAAACTAGAACATCTCAGCGAAGTAGATCACACTTTGGACGAAAACAACTGAAATATTTCTAATCATTTTTCGAAAATCACTGTATAAACTTACTGCGGACGACTGCAATTTGGATGAGTGTGACGAGTTGATCCGGATCTTGGAAATCAGTGTAGTGATTGTAGGTGGCAAACACAACGAAGAACACCAGACCAACGAAATGCCAATTCATAATGAAAGTTGCGAAATCTGAAATGTTTTATGAAGAATTTTGAATTAGGAAAAAAGATTTATTCTCAGGAAGAAAACGTGATCCTTTTGAACAAAGAGCAAAAAGAGAAAAACGCGTTTTCGAAGATTTAAAAATTGTACCTTTGTTTTCTACTCTGGGATTAAGGACAGATATTTCGGAAATTCAAGTCGACCGAACATTGATCATTGGGAACAAAAGGCATAGACTTTCACATTTTGAATTGCGAAGTTAAACAAAAACGAGATTTACTTCCCGGATGAAGAATCACTTCTGATGAAAAAGGAGCCAAAAAATCAGTGAACTGGATTTGCATGAATCAATACTATCAGCATAGACTCTATTGGCATAGAGGTTCTCAACTGGCAATGATGAAACAACAAGAGCCATATAATCGATGAACTGTGTGAATAACAAATGTGTTATTGGATGATGCAGCAATTGTGTTATTGGGATAGGAAAGTGTTTTATGTTTAGAAAGTTTTGTCGATTTCTTTAGAAATTTCTAGAAACGTTGCATTTTCTTGATGACAAAGGTTTCAAAATTTAACTTGAGCAGACGTTGATTGCTGAAATTGAATCGAAAGGCATCAAAAACTTAGAATTAGAATTTGGAAAAAGAATTACAAAAAAAAATTCATTTCTTCAATCAACCATTATTATGAAAACAAGAAAGCTAGATAAACCTGTGAACTAGATTGATGCAGAAATTATATCAATGAAAAAATGAAATGTTCTTGATTTCAAAAACTTCATCAATTCTCTCAGCAGTTTCTAGAAACGTTACGTTTTTTGATGACTCATTCTGTAAAACAATTGAAAAAAAAACACGAGACATGCATCTGTATAGACATATGGCCCGCATTCGAACAAGCGCTCCTCAAGGTTATCCAACACAAAGCTTTGGCAAGAAAGCAGTCATCCCCAATGCGCAAGGCCCCGTCGATGCGAGATGCTATTCTTAATTTTTACGTTGCATGGGACTCGTCGATTGACATTGTTCTTTCTTCTCTCACTCAAAAAAATGAGGGACTAACATCGAGTTTGAAATCGATATATGTGAACGGAAAAATAAAAAACGTAGAGTTATGGAAGTTACATGTTTTATTGAAAATTATTTTAATGAACTGAAGGAAATTAATTTCAACAAAACGCTTTTGTTGAGGGCATTTGAGGATATGCGTGTTAGTGGCCATGCTGAGCTTCGACGATTTCGTCAATGGTGTATGTGAACAACTTTACCGGTCCAACTGAAATGAAAAACCACTCACATAGTTGTGATTTATTGACTCACTAGTGATGAAGTGAAGCAATCCGAATTCGAGTATACTTGCCGTTGGGAATATACATACCACGATGATCGCCGCAATCAGCGTAGAAACAACGGTATTCCAAATCATGTTCATGGAATCTGTAAAAATGAATAACCGACTTGGGATAGTGAACGTGAGAGTGGCAACATTTCATCAAAAAAACCCAAATAAATTATTTCCATAAAAAATCTATTTGAATAGAAGGGAAAATGGTTGCGAATGGAGATGATAAATGAAGAGAAAAGAGACAAAAGAGTTATAGCACGGGAACGTGTGGATAAGAGATATCACGAGATGGAAAAACTCAGCATGCTGTGAGTGCAAATTCAAGCCCTGGACATGGGGGGCGCATAGTCTAGGTTGCCGACATGGATTAAGGGCATCATCATATGACCTAGCTTTCTGGCATCTAGTTCTAGGAATGTCTGTGGTCTATCATTGCTGGGCGCATATTTCGTACAATAAAGTGAGCGTCAAAGTTCATGGACATCTCTCAGATAATATAAAATAATGTGTTGAATGATTGGTGAGCTGTGAATCAACCGGAATGGTGTTTATTTGCATTGAAACAGATTATATGAGATTAATTTTTTACCAACTTCGAACAATATTGGAGCTTTTAACTCTCTCCCGCCTCTCAAAAAAAAATTACTTTTATGTAAACGTGAAACATGAAAATGTAGGGTTTTGGAAGGTGACAGGATTTATCAGAATTTACTTTGATGAACTACGAAAATAAACTTCAACGTTTCCGTCGAAGACATTTAAGGCATTGTGTGAGAGTGTCCATGCTGAATTCCTCCAATTATGTCGGTGATCATTTCGAACATCTCTGCCGTTACAACTAAAAATAATAAATGAGCAGTTACAAACTTATATTCAATTGCATTACCCGTAATGCAGACAAGTTGTACCAACTCGATTGGATCTATTGTCGCGAGCATACAGAACACGAGGATCACTGCAATCATCAAAGAGGCACAGGTATTCCAGAACATGTTTTACGGGAATCTGTGAAAATGAATAGATTGGCAGTGAAAAATGGAAAGAAACACGTGGTGATTGCAAAGAACTTTGACAAAAATATCCCTTTTAACTGAAAACTATAGGAGGAATCGATAGTTACGAATGGAGTCGATAAATGGAGAGAAAATAGATAGCAGAGAAATAGTACGAGAACGTGTCGATAAAAGACATCTCAAGACACGGTATGTGTGCCTCAACAATACAAAACTTTTCCAACAATCTTTTATGATGTTGGCCGGGCTGGAAAGACGTGAAGAGGAAAGATCAGCACACACAATGGAATAAGGTCGATACGAAATAAAAGGCTGATATCACCCTTTTAAACAATCCTTTGATCATGAGATTAGGTCAAGATAAGAACATGGCGATTCCAACACCGAGAAGAAAGTTAATTTTCGCTGCTTCACATTTATCAGATATCCCGAAACCGAAAAAGCCTCTGATAGAACGGTTTTTCAGAGAGGTGGTAAATAAACGAGCTGACCTCAGAACTCATCACCCTTTGAGAAATTGCCATTCATTGTCGAAAATGTCAAAAATCATGCATACAACACTACCGATCGATACAAACATCATAGAACAATGAGCGCAGCGAATTACATAAAATATGTGTAATTGAGGACAAAGTAATGACAATATAGTTTTGAATATACAAGAAGAAGATTTGCTATTCTTTATGAATTCTTCTTTGCTGGAATGAACATGTTTTTGATATGAACTCCCATGGAATGATTACCAAACACTCAACATTAGCGTTCCTTATTTTATCCCATTTTAATGAATAGAAAAGCATGATAGCACTTGATTCATTTGAATGAAACATTCAAGTTTCTAATTTTGTGTACACAGCTCACTACTCTATTAAACCAGAATGCAGATAGATTTTTCCATATGAAAAGATTTATTGAACGAAATTTCAATAAGTAGAATCGTCACGACATTCATTCATCGTCTTGCTGTCTCGGCATTTGTGCCATCAATCTTTCTCGATAAACGAGAATGGCGTCCACTGCTGAAAATATCAACACAAACTTGATTTTTATGAAAATTATTTGAAACTTACTATAGAGGACTGAAATTCCAAGAACTACCAGAGAACAGTAGTCACAGGAGACCGAAGAACAATACAGAAACATCACAATAACAAATTTGAATCCAACACGGATAGTATTCATTTCTCTCTCAAAGTTGAGTGCATCCATGTTAGCTGAGTATCAGTCGACTATCAACTGGCGAAAGGAAAAAGAGAAGAATCAGGGAATATTGTGTCGGGATGGTGCTATATAGACGAAAGAGAGAGAAACAGAGATCAGCATACACAAAACAACAATAAAAATACAAAAATGCGAAAATTCGCTCTATGACACTTTTTCCCCATTTTTCCGATCATAAGACAGGGATGAAGTTTGACCGAGGAAGTTCTTTCACAAAAAAGGAACAATGAACAATTTTTATCTGATTGAAATTCAATGCTTTTTACCAACTTTAATGATTTCATCATTTCAAGTTTCGAATTTCAGAAGTATGGACCATAGGTGTTGAAATTACAACATTATAGCACGAATGTTCTCCCCGTTTGATGGTGAAAACATGATTTACTCGAGAAAAATATCTGACAGGATTCACATTATTTATTTTTCATAGCTTTATACATAATAACTTTAATCAATGAATCAATTTCGTGAATCACTCATCAGGCTCTCTTGGCATCTGCTCTTCTGGAAGAGGTGGCATTGCTGGGTCTTGATCAACTCCAGTTTCATGAAACATCCCTCTTGTACCAATATCTGGGTGCACATAACCTTCGTTAACAGCTCTTTCGTAAATCAGGATTCCCTGGTACACTGAAAATTCAAGTTTTGGAATTGTTTCGAAATTTTGGGGAGACTTACGATAGCCGGCGAAAAACACAAAGAGTGTCAAGGATAAGAAGCTACTAGAGATGAAGACACAGTGTAGTCCCATCATTATTACCATGAAAAACCGGGCATGGACATCCTTTATATGCTGTTCCAGTTCGACCGCATCCATATTCAATTTTGAATAACATTGAATGACTAATGTTGGGGAGGCAATGGAAAAGTGATAGAAAAACATGCTTGAATTAAGCAAACGCGCCCTATACCACTTTAATTTTTTTTTCCAATTTCCAGATGATGAATTTGGAACGGGGAAGAACATTTTCATAGAACCCTAGAAAAAACTAGAACATTTAGGAATCGGATTGAGAAACAGGAATGCATCATCATTCCAAACTTCAAAATCTGTTCAGACAATATGAAACTCGATTTTAATGATGTCATACAACTCGTTTATTCATCAATAAACAAAACATTATATTCTCCTCAATCGTCGTTCTTCTCTCGATCTAATCGTTCGAAGAACCATCTCGGAAGCAACGAACTGTGCAAACTCCTCATCTTGATAAATGCACACTAGAACGATTTCCAAAGTAGTTCCCATTACAACTAAAATATATTTTTGGATATTCGAAAACAAGAAGTTCTTGAAACTCACGCAACCAGAAAAATTTCAGAAGTGACCAGAAAGCACGGTTGACAAAAAATAGGAAGAGGTTAAGGGTAATGAAGCTCACAAGGATCACCCAAAGTTTTGCCATCGCTGAATTCTGTAACAAAAAAGTCGAAGATTTGGGAAAAATGTAAAGAAAATAAAGGAAGAAAGTCAGTACAAAACTTTTGATGGAAGTGAGAAGTTCTATAAAATTTCTAAGAACCGCCGCAAAAGTGATTAGCATTTCTGACAACTATATCACTTCCCTCGGAAACTACCCATAACTCGAATAGATTAAAACGAGCATTCCGAAAAAAACGTAGACATGCATACATCTAGGTGGATTGCTTCTGCGTGAGAGCTAAACAAGGGGTATACAATTTGTTCTCACGAGGCATATTTCCTGTTAGCGATTGTCACCTCGAGGGTTTTGAGAGTAAATGATAGAGTTGTCAAAAAAGCATATTCTCAACTGGATGGGGAGGATATTGTGGGCGCACGCGACTCGCGACATATAGGAGCCACGCAAGCGTATCAAGTGGAGAAGTCTTGAAATTTGGCAGTCTAGATGACATACAAAAAATTGTATGAATTATCGGTTTATTGGAAGGTGCACGGAGATCAGAACAAAAAAAGGGCAGAATTTTGAATATCTGGAGGTGAAGACGTCATCATTGAGGTTACAAGCAAAGATATTAACAGGAAAAGAGTGTTCAAACAATAAAAAACAACAAATTAATAATTAAATTCGCTATAATCTTGAGTAGTGAACATCTCGTTTGTGTTTAGGCAAACAGCATGACAACTGAAAAAAGAAGAATAAACGTGAAATCCGACTGCTAATAATCGGATACCCTGCATTCATTTTTATGACCCCGAAAACTAACTTTTACCCTTGTTTTATAATGTTGGCTCCGCATTTTTATAGCTAGGATAATTATCAAAACTACACGGATTTTAGGCTGAGCTTAGGGGGTCTGACTATTCTCTTTTTTGTTTAGCTTCACTTACAAAAAATCATAATCAATGCTACATACGAACATCCTCTGGTAGTTTCGTTATCGGCATGACGAATGACGTGAATGTAGATCATGAACAACCAAGCGAACATCCAGAGCCTAAAACCACAACTGTCACACTAATTACTCACGCAAGACTCACTGGTTCCGCCGGTTCAAAATCCGGTACAAACGGAAAAACTCCAGCAAGAATTGAAAGAAAATCATTTTTTCGAAAAGCAGCAGGATGAGTATAAAGAAACACCGAGACGATAATCCGCAACAACGAAGGCACCTGCTTCCAATTGTGTTCACGAGAGGTGTTGGTTGTTCAGGAGGGCAGGATAAGCTTCAATTATCCTTTCTCCGGAATCTTCCATATATTTCATGTAGGCTTTTCTAGGGATATAGTCACAAAACGAGGAACTCGAAATGGATTGATGGGAATATACGAGTACAAACAAAGTTCTAAGACTAGAAATAGTTCTGGAAACATAAAAAGAATTATCAAAAATAGAAGAAAGTATTACGAAAGTGGTGAGAGTATTACCGCGTAGGTGCGAATTATGATTCATAAAGTTGTGTGGTAAAAAGTGAAGGATTGTTGAGAAAACATGAGGATTTGCGAAGTGAATCTGAACCGAACTAGAGGATATTGGCGCAGAACCATTTTGTCATTTTGAATAGTTGATATGAAACAGATAACCAATAATGATAACTATTCCTGGTTCAGGGGGTAAACAAACACTGGAAATACATAACTATACTGCTCTATCAAAATGAGTCGAACTTACAGATAAACACACCTAGTGGAGAAAGAGGGACAGTGATGAATGGAGTACACCAGTAACAAGAAAATATAGGAAACATTTCGAAAAGATTCAGTTGACGTCGTTGCCTGTGAAATTTTCGTATCAGGAATTAAGAAAAACTTGTTAAGTTCATCATTCTCCAATTTCGAAATGTCCACCCCAACAAAAACCATAATAAGTAAACAGCACACAAATGAGAAACATTTTGCTTATAAAAGCGAGTTTGAAAATCCCAATTGATTCACCTGAATGATTTGACTGACTTTACAATAACACCACTCCTAGCTCAAATAACCACTAATGTACACAGAATTAACAAATTGGGTACAAAAACAAACTTTTACTGATTATAAGAATAATGAAAACACAGAGATGAAGATTTCAATGAAATGGAGAGAAAGTATCACTTGGGAAGTGTTTACATGAAATGCTAGTACTAATTCGAAAATATTACAACTTGAAAACAAAAATGTTTGTAGATTGAAGGAAAATAATGACTGGGTAGATGCATATCACGGATCCAAGATGTATTGGCCTGAAATATGATTTGTTTCGTGTTGATAGAACTTTGAGTAGTGTATGCTTACCAACAGATGAGATGAAGAACAGGACCAGTACTCCTGGGAAGGTGAACACTATGAAAAAGGGAGCCATGAAGATTTGCAGAACTCCAATGGCTGCTAATCCCATGTAGATCCTGAATAAAAAAAGTTTCTAGAAATTATGGTGGTCAAATGGAACGAGTTGAATCAGCAATTTTTAACTTCTGTCAGCAACAATCTATCCTTAGGAGCCCAAACGATCAGAGGGGAACGGTGAATACGGGAACTCAAAAAAATGAAACGAAACAAGTATGACAGACGTTGAAATTTAGTATTTGATACACTGGTTTTAGAATTTTTCTTCTTCAGCTATTTGACTAATTCTCAGCGTTGGAAATGCTAGAGTTCTCTTTTTTGACAGAAAAAAAATCCAGTATCACCGTTGTAAACTTGCTTTAGGAAGAAACTGATGAACTAAAATTTTTCAATGGATGAATCTCATGTTCCCAACTCAATTTTTGTTAGAATGTTTCAAGCTCCAAAGTTTTTGTTTTGGTGATGCGCGAACTTTTCAAGTCTTTTTGTTTTTGGAAAATAAAATGTTGCAAAATCACTAATAAAACTTAGTTCCGGGTTACAAATTTTTAAAATTTGTAATGTCGTCAATATCAAACTAAATTTATTTCAAACTGTGGATTCGTCTTAATATTTTTCAAAAACTGATGTAATGAATTCATCACGTTTATAATTTTTCAATCTACAGAAAGTTTGAGAGTAACTTGATTTTTTTTTTCAACAGAACAAGTTCTTTCTCCTTCAAATATGATGTGTTTCCATTTCGACCTTCTTGTTCACCGCAAGCAAAAGAAAAAAAGACATTGGACCCTCCTATTTTTCATATTTTCCAAATGAAATAATAAATTTTTGATTATTTGTTTTATCGTCTTAATTTTTCCAAAGGCTATTATTTCCAAGTTTCCAAGATCGGTTTGTTTTTCTCCGTACATTTCAAAACTGTACTCTAATTCAGTAGGAGCTACCCCAAAACGGAAACGCTAGCAGTCTTTTTGAACGGAATGATCTGGGCGGCTTGAAACTACAATTTCTCAAAATTCGGAGAGCATCGTTGCCGTGGATCACATGATATGCCAGGTGCAAAACAAAAACGTATCTATATCACATGAAAGATTAGGACTCGGGATGTTCGGAGTATACTGTATTAATCCAATTGGTGGATTAGTATCACATGATCAAACACAAGAAGACGTCTAATTGCTTGACTAGCTTTAGAAACTTTTTGAGTATGAGGAGAGTTGAATACAGAGTAGTAAATAGGTATAAGTTTGCACCGGCAGCTGATTTTCATGCGCTTTTTATAGATTCACAATGGACTACACCCTAAAAATATAAACTAAATTTGAATATCACTATACAGACACCAACCAATTAATGGCGCCATTTTTGGCGCCAGTTCTAATTCGAGGACATCTTGGAGGACAGATAAAGCCATTATGAGGGTTTGAATGCACTATATTAGCGGTTCATTAAACAGATGGTTTGAGAAAAAAAACACCGTGAACACAGTAAAAGATGATTACTTACCCATGCATTGTTTTCCTCACTGGCCATCCCATTTTTCCGACACAGTGTCGAATGAAGAACAGTACCATGATTGTGAGGATGAATATTTGCCCAAAAACAAACACAAAACTGAGGATATTGAGGAAATTGAGACATGGTTGAGATAGGATCGGTGTTGCAATGTTGTAAATTTGACGGAAATCTTCTCGAACAACCTCCCATGCTGTTCGGATGTACATCTCGAATGCCATTTTGTTGAAGTTCTGCTGTAAAATGAAATAAGTTAAATATTTTAATAACCCACAAGCGAAAACCAGAAGTGAAGTCAAGCTGAAAATCTTATGAGCTTGTTATCTCAAAAAAAGATGTTGAGGAAAACGAAGGTGCGTGTAGTGGTTCGCGAAGACCAGTATCATTTCGTAATAATAGGTTCTACAAGACATTGGCGTCGCTTCTAAACATAGACAAGGAGGCACCAATTTGAATGAGAATTTATGAGTATGAAGGCGAAAAGAAAGGTGAAAAGAAGGGGAAACGGAGACTTGTGTTTGAATGTATAAAAAGGGGGCCTGAGAAAATTCCATTCTCTGACCAAATTGATTAACTTTTGAGAAAACCAGAGAAATGTAGTGAAAAAAATGAGGAAGAACCGAGAGAACTTTCACCGCAAAATCTTTCTTCGCGGATTTTGTTCCTTCTTGAGGATGACGAATGTTTATTTCTAAAACAATTGATTTTTGTAGTTAAATGATCGTGTTAAAAAGTGACTATAATAAGAAAAAAAAATTCATTTTCGAAGACTGGAATATCAGATTTTTTGAGGAATAGAAACATTTTGACATTCAGAGCTGTCTCAACCGGTACTTGCACATGAAAATTGAACAAAACACAAACTATCTACTCTTTAGATGAAGTTTCTCGAGTTGCTGATTACTAAAACATAAAATCACGCAATTCATTAGTACTTTTAAAACTTTTCAAAATTAAAAATAGTTAAAACTTTCAAAGTGCACGAAACACCGAACTTTTGATTTTCAGAGCTGAATCAGCCGAGAAAACTAGGATCAATAAACTAAAAAACGTCGAATTGAAAATCAATTTATAAAATCCGGGCTGCGCTTTTCTGTTGTCACACTCTACTTCCAACAAAGTTCACTTTGCTCCAAATCTTCCGGATTTTTCTTTTCATTCCGAATTCTCACTCAATTCTGTTAATGCCCTCTGAGACTAAGCCCCCCCCCCCTTCCCCTCTTTCTTTTCTCTTTTTTGCATGCCATTTCAGGTGAACTAAAAGATCTCGATCCGAGCAGGCATATTTGCATGGAAGCAATTACCGTAGCCTATGCACTCCTAAGGATTTCCTGGCATTATATGAAAGTCTTTCGGCGGTACCATATTCTCTATTTCCTATAACATGTCGTGTCAAATCTGTGTGATTTCTCTTGAGAAGTCTTTATCCAGAAGAAACGAAAGAAAAAAACGGCATTTTAGAAGTTATACGGAGTGTAATGGGAGTATAATAGGAGGGTAAAATGTGAGAAAAAACCTTGCCGAAAAAAAAATAAGACAAAAAAAGGACAATCAAACTTCTCAGAGGTCTTCAGATACTCTAATTTGGGGTGGTGTGGATAGCCGGAGTGGTTTCGGTCGGCTGCTCGTCGACGACGACGACATTCTCTGGTGCTGCGGCTGCCGCTGCTGCCAAAACCGGGGCCGCCGCTCCTCCTCCTAGTCTCTCCTCTTCCATTCTGTCGTCGCGATTGTCCTTGCGGGTAGTGCGTGATCTTATAGCCCTAAGACGGATGGCCCACTCCTTGGCTCTCTTCAACCTTGCGTTCTTGATGTCCTGACAAACCTTGCATCTACATTCCATTTCATTGCTGGGAATCATTCGGGTAGCGATCTTGATTTGGTGCATGTAGATGAGGATGAATGAAATGGGGTGGGCAATAATGACACATTTGGCCAAAACAGTAAAGAAACCGAAAGTCATCACTGGGGAAAAGCGAGCAAACAAGAATGCCGATGGGACAAAGAGAAGGAAGAAATCGCTGATGAACTGAAAAATTATGTTCATTTTCTGAAACTTCTAGGTTAACTTACATGAGGGATAACACCTTGCGAAACATATTTCCGGAACCAGTAGATGTTTTCGTCTCTTGGTGCACATTCCACTCGCAAACAGTAAATGGAGTTTTTGGCAATACGGACGAGGTCGATCACCATGAGAATTCCTCCAATAATAGCAACGCACCAGGCACAAACTTGTAGAAAATGCATATCAGCTTGGTAATTGGTGTATTGAGTGTTTGGGTTGTACTGGAAACAAAATAAATGTGCATCAATATTTTGTAAGAATAAACTCACAAATTCAGGTTGGAAGGTCATTTCGATGATAGCAAGGCCCAAGGAGTAGAGGACGAGGCCCATGCAAGCAATGAGACACAATATCTCTAGGCTCAATGTCTTTTTATAGTCATGGTCTCCCATATGACGAATCTCGAGGTAGCGATACTTGTAATTGATAACGAGGAGGTGGTAGTAGACTGTAATATATGCAACTATAGTTTGTAGAAATTTGTAGTAAAAATGAATTCTGTTTAGCAGCATGCCTCACTCACCAAGGGTTGGGACCATCGTCATTACTTGAACTGAACCATCCATATGGAGAGGAATTTTCCATGGCAGCACATCGGGAACAAGTTGGATCACAGTGACAGCACCGATTATAGCGGAGTGAACCATTCCTCTGAAATATTTGAGCTACTTTCCTGAAATCTCTGTAGGCCACTCACGCCCATGTATACTGTAGGTAGTCATCTTTGTAGACATTGTACATGCATGGATTGTAGGCAATATCAGCAGAGCGGTACAAGAAGCGGATGCTTACCACGGTAAGCACCGCGAGCACCAGCCCAACACACACAGCGCCGACTATAAACCACATTACAACTGCATTACCTGAAAACACTAATATGCGGGAAGAGAGAAACAAGATGGAAGAGGGAGAGCACTTAATAGGCGGGTTGCCTGCGTGCTGGAAAAAACGGAGAATGAGGAAGGGGGAGACTCTGATAATAAGATATGAAGAAAAAGGTGGGGGGAGGAGAGGCGGAGCTTGCGGGAGCATGAATGGGATGGGGCGGAGCTTAGCGGGGAGAAGCAATCCTACGGTGCTCTTCGACGTTTTATACTAATACACACAAAAATAGAATGAAGAGTACTGATGTGACATTTAGTCGAAAATCCGCAAGGGATAATTTTGCTACGTCGTACGTAGAAGGGATTAGAAAGGGCTTGGTTCTGACTAACACTAAGCAAAGAGGTAGCAGAAATCTGACTCGAGTCAAGACATCATAGGTAACTAATAGCTTGCTTCCACTCCAATGAGCATAAAAACAGCCGATGTTATCATTAGGTTGAGGAGGGGTTGCAAAGTTTCGGAGAAGGGATCAACTCTCTCAAGCTAATCTTTTCTGGGTTTCGGAACAAATGAATGTTTGCTGAATTGTGGATCTGGAAAATTGGTTGATAGCATAAATGAGTCTACGAAGTTGAACTACTGTCGAGGTGAACACACTTATAGCGCAATCTGACCGATCTCTCTTTCCCACGAGAATAGGTAAATCGTTTTTAGGGGCATATCAGGATAATTCAAAAACCTTCATCTTCTTCCAGGAAAACTTTTGAATCCTACCCATCAAGTGATTCATTTCTACGACCCAAGTTTATTGATCAAATGATAGATTTTTTGCCTTTCATTTCGTCACAACTCTTCAATTCTTCTATACACACTTTTTCTTCATTAGTACTAGTCTATAGGGAGATCAATGTCATAAGACATAGCGGTTGAAGATTTTGAGGAGAAAACGTCGGATTACTCTTTTTCGCTTCACAAATTTATTATACAAATTATACGAATGAAGTAAATTGAATAGGAAAAGAATATTGGGAAATCTTATCGAGAATCGCGTGTTGGGGGATCAAAAATACAAACACATGGAAAACTGGACATGTCTATGAAATATAGAATATGTGTACGAGCAATGTAATTGCCTTCTTTATTTTTTAAGAAGTGGAAGAAGGGAGAATCGTGAAAATGGGTTTCCGTCGTTCAGAATGTCCTGTTTGACAGGATGGACCCTGACAAGACTCGGAGTCTGAGTCGATTCCGGCACCGCACTTGGTGTCTCTGTAAAACGGGTAATAATGAGGCGCGGCTTTTGTTTTTGTGTCTAACCCGCATGGACATCTTCTTCGTCTCATCCGACGGCCTTCGCCACAAGTTGCCGTGCAAACACTCCACTGGGACCATCTCGTCCAGTCACACTGAAAAAAGATAATTGAAAAGTTTTGCAAAATTCCATCTATTTTTGCAGGAAAAGTAATTGAATTTTACTTGAACATCGCCGATCGAGCTCTCCACTTTTGATTTGGGTTCCTCTTTTTCTTGAAACTCCGCTTCAGATCCTGTTGCATCGTCCTCACCAAGAAGTTTATCCAAATTGCTTTCAATCTGAAAAAAGAAAGAAGAAGTTTCCGAAGAATGATTCAAAGAACATACTTCTTGGTCTGTTTCCTCGTTGCTCTGCTCAATGAACCCGGTTGCATTGCAAGACTCCTCTTCATGAGGCTTTCCGACACACTCACAATTGCTTACAAGTTCAGAGTCTATAACAAGAAATGTGTGTGATGATGATGAGCAAAACGTGAAAATTGAGCAAATTAGTAGTACACATTTCTTCATAATCATCTTGTGAATCAGCTATTTTGACTATTTTAATGTGTACTTTCTAATAGTTCATGATTACAAAAAGATCGAACAAAATCAAAAGTGCATACCCTTCTCTCCTATGCAGAACCGTTTCCTCTCCCTAGTGGCGTTCTCGTGACATCGACTCCAGTCAGACCACTTGGACCAATGGCAAACCTGGAAATAAATGTATATTTAATCTCATTTTCATAGCACCCCAAGAAGCTATCTAACATTTTGTATTCGTAAAGCATCAATTCTGCAAAGCCCCTCAAAAAAGTACAATTGCTCATTCAAATGCAAATATCCTTGTGTTCCTCTTCTCCCCTCATTTATCTCGTTTTCTTCGTTTTCTTCGTTTCGCCTCCCCTTTTTTGCCCGTCCAAAAAGACCAAGAGTAATTGGAAATTCTAAGAGTTCAGATGAAAAATGGAACAAATTAAACTGCGAAGAAAAATTAGCATTGGGAGAAATGAGCAGAACGAAAAATGGGAGAGAAGAAGGGAGGTCTAAATGAAGTTCAAAAACTCAAAACACTAACCTTATAAGGAAATTCGGTTGTTTCAAATGCTTCCGCGTTGTCTTTTTTGTTATACATTTGTGGTTCTTTTCCGGCACGGAGCTAAAAAACTAAGAATGTTAAATTCAGAAAAAGGTGATACTGACTTGTACACGACCAATGACAGAGTCAATTGGTACGTATTCGTCTTGACCGTGAGAATTGGATGGGAGTCTGCGATTATCATTGCCTCCACGACCATGGTGAGGTACTAAAATTAGATTATTGATTCTTGGTGAAAAACACCTAAAGGCTACCTGGTGGGTTGTGGAATGCTCCAGTTCTTCCTCGGAAATTTTGTTGTTCTCTTTGATTATGCATACTGGATGCACTGTTATACCTCCCACCTATACCATTGTCTGCGCCACCATAGCAATTTCTTTCCATTGGACAAGGTCTCTCTTGACTATCATCTCCGTTTCCACAATCACATGTTGAATCCGGACGCATTGGACCTCCCTGGCTAATCGGGCTTCTGTCACAGAAACGTCGCCGCACTTCCTTCCCCGGCTGAAATCCCAGAAAATCCTAAATCCCCCTTTTCTATTTATATTACTCACTCTACATCTCATACATCCGCACCATTCTCCCCATTCAGACCATTCACATTTTCCTACTGGGTCTTGGCAGGCATTTTGTTCAAGACAAGGTCTTGTCTGGAATGTGTCCCCGGGACAGTGACATTGAGGAGTGGCCTGAATGCCAAAGAGAACCTGTCTCTTCCCGCGATGTATTTCAACTGGCACAATGGGACTTAATCCTGCAAATGCATTTGGACCCAGTGGTCCCTGTCCGATAGATGCTGTTACATAGGTCCCTCGCGGATTATCCTGAATATGCCACACGTAATAATACACCTGATACTCTGTCTCACTTGGAAGCTTATAGGCGGTGGTGCAGGCGAATGCCCCTCCATAGAACAAACTCTATTACGTTTTGATACTCCGTCTCTTCCGCATCCAATGCACGGTGACCATTCAGTCCATCGGTTCCAACCACAACAGGGACCTATAGACAAATGCTAGGTGTACTTTTATGAAACGGATATTCACCTGCATCACAGACTTTAGTTTCCATTTCTGGTCCATCACAGGTTCCTCCAAGCTCTGGTGGCTCGGGACTTAACGGCCGGAAAGGTGCTAATCGAGTCTGCAATTTCAGATTGATGGGATTTAAAGTGCATTCCGAAAAGGTGACAAATGTTCCGTACCTCATTCGTTCTTCGATATTTCGAAATTGTCTTTGCACGTGCGATCAGAGCCTCTTTTGCTTCTGAAAACATTATTCATCAAGGCACAACCGGTAAACAATACTAGACTTTTCGAATGGAATCATCAGACAGAATCTGAAGTTTACCAGACAAACGACCTAAATTTGAAAAATTTAGTGAAAAACAAAAAAATAATCTTTGAGGTTTGAGTTAGGTTGTTTCAATACTTCTTCTTCTACATACACCTCTCAATTAGAATTTTCTCATCCATGCATAACAACCGCCAGACAGAAAAACAAAGATCAGTTACCATGCTTCTCTAGAGAATCATCTCTCTCTAGCTCCTCCAGTGTGGGAAGTTGTAAGAATTCATCAGTGATACACTTCCGGGTTCGTTCGCAGACACCTTGTCCACAGCTCACAGAGCAACCACTCCAAGGGCTCCAATCTCCCCAATAAGGACATGATGCTACTTGACAGAAACGCATTTCTTCTGAGGGACCGTTGCATTCGTTTCCAGTGTCACACTTCCGGAGTCTGAGAATTTAAATTGAAATTGTTTTTAAGAAACTGACAATAATACCGTTTCTGTGTTCCTTGACCACAAGTTGTCGAACAATCTGCCCATTCACCCCATTCTTCCCATTTAGGAC
Organism: Caenorhabditis brenneri; assembly: GCA_000143925.2. NCBI lineage: Eukaryota > Metazoa > Nematoda > Chromadorea > Rhabditida > Rhabditidae > Caenorhabditis > Caenorhabditis brenneri. The sequence goes on along the minus strand of GL379839.1, from coordinate 433,781 downwards.
AATCTCGGTATGGACAGTTCATTTGGTCTTGAGCAGGACCCTCACAAGCGTTGTTGCTATCAGCATTTAGGCATTTTCTGAGAAAGAAAACAAGTGGAAAAATGTAAAAAATTCATCAAGTAAACCTATTCCTGAGACGGATAGAGTCTTCTCCACAACGCTCATCACAAACAGTCCAGGCGGTCCATTGGGACCACTCAGGACAAGGTTGTTGATTACAGAGAATCTTTTCCTCAGAAGCACCTTCACAGGTCACACCATCCAGACATTCACGAGTACGGTACTGAAAAATTGGGATCAAAACTTCGTTGGAACATTCAGAAACGTGAGGAAGAATGGCACCACAAAACTGAAGTTTGTCGAATTTCACAAAAGTGACTGTATATACAAAATGTGTGATGGCTCGGAAGCTTTGACAAATTGAACAACAATCAGTTTTCAAATAACAGTTCTTTCATACGTTTTCTTACCGTATGCCCTGCTCCACATTCTTTACTACATTTCTCCCATTGACCCCATGGACTCCAATGTGGACATGGTCCCTTGTCACACGTCCTCTCTTCTGTTGGCGGCCCGGGGCAGAGTAATCCATTCTGAAACACTCACTTTTACTTTTTTGTTTGTCTACTTGCTTTTTCAAAATGTTTTCTTTCTTCTATTTTGCTGCTTCATTGACACATAACCTCAATTATCGTCGCCTCACCTGACAGATTCGCGACCGTCTTTCGATTCCTTTCCCACACGAGTTGCCACAACCAGTCCAAGACGTCCAGGAAGACCACGATGGGCAGGGGAGCAACGCTTTGCAGGCTTCCACTTGCTAAATTTTGAAAAAAAAACATGTGTTCACCAAAAATTACCCAAAATTGCGTTCCTTTCCCCCGGAAACCCGTCTTCACAAGTACGATGTTGCCATCGAAGGTGAATGTGTACAAACGTCTCCTGCGGACGCTCTAATTGGCCTTTCAAAATGATGCAACATATAACTTCTTCTTCTCCGGCTAGTTCCGAAGAAGATGATTGGGTGAAAGCGCGTTGGCGGCCAAATAGGCAAACAGTTTCACAAAAGAATTTAGGGTGGCAAAAATGGAAACGGTTTCAGTTACAGATGACCAACTTCTCTGACTCACCACACTAGGGCCTTCACAATTCCGTCCGGTTTGACAGACCCTACTACGTTGTATCTCTCCAACCCCACAAGTTGCCGTGCACAGAGACCATGGACTCCAAAGAGTCCAAGCTGCACATTCCGGTACTTGACAAGGAATTGTGGATGGTCCTATGCAAGTGATACCACCCAGACATTGCCTAGTACGAAGTGATATCCCACAACTTGCAGAACAGTCCGACCATTCGGTCCATTCCGGAACTGGCTGAGCTGCTTGCCCAGGTGGAGCCACGTGATAGCAGTCGTCATTCATCTAAAAAGATATATTTGGAAAAGAAGAAACATCTAATTTGGATTAAAACTAACGCAAGGCTTCTTTGGTGCACAAGGGTCTCCCTGTCTAGCAGGACATGGTGCATTATCCATTTGATATAACGTACGAGCACATGCAGCGTTTGCTAAAGAAGGGGATAATTATGAGAAAGCGAGAGAAAAGTGAAAATAATTACGCAAGCATGGATTGCCCGACGCAACGGGTGAAGCACTCATTTGTTGGGATGAGGACTGTTGTCCGCGATGAAGAATTGTCGGGCGGATTGGTCTTTCGGTTCTCTCGGTTTCATCTATTGTTTTCAGATATTCACGGTCTCTCTGACGATCTGTATCATCTCCACGATCTCGTTCATGAGAGGATTGATGGAAGCGGGGACCATCATTGAAGGGGTCTCTGGGTAGCTCTTCTCGGTTCTTGGCCGCTTGAATTTCTACTTCTTCAATACTTCGCATAACCTAAAAATTTGATTTTGAAGGTGGAAGAAACAGAGATAAGATGGAAAGTTACTCACCGCATAACGTTCTCCTTCCAATTTGAACTCATCATCTGAACCAACATGATCCCGACTTTCTGGGAAGAATGCGTCAGCTAGCCGTGCCATGTTGTCATTTTCTAAAAATTCAGTTCGTTCCTCTTTTTTCCCCGAGGATCACATACTTGACTCTCTGCCATCTAACAAAGCATCTCTATGTAGTTTGGTTATCCTATGAGTGATATCACTAGCAGTAAACGGAGGGCATTTGTCTAATAACTCGTAGATAATGGAAAGTGGGGCAAGAGTGGCATCAGGATGAATTTCGGCATCTTTGGTTTGATTGAATAATGTGCAAATTCCAAGGAACTGAATACAAAAGTTTTAAAAATTCAAACAAAAAAATGACTCACATCATTTTCATCTTTGGTAAATTGAGCAATATAACAGTATTGCATGTCTTCGATACATCGTTCTACACATCTTTCGGCAGAAACTAATTCAACTCTGAACGTTAAAAATCACGTAAAATCATTCGGGACTCAAAATTGTGAGAATTTACCTTTGAAGTATGGCATTTGAATGAACTTTGTAATGTCTTCGTGTACATACCCGTAAAGTAGAAACTGAATTTACAATTGTTTGGATAATCCTAATCTTCTGACGTACCTGAGCTAAGAAACTGCGTTAGCAGTAGAAATAAGAAGATTGTCCGTCTCTTCATCAACTTTCTCGATGGAAAAACCTCCTCAGCTTGACAATTTTTTTGGAAGTGAGAAGAAACGTTCAGTCAAATGATGTAAGCCTTTTTTTCCTCAATGACAATAGTTTATTTGCGGCCCATTGAGAAGTCATGCAAATTAGAAAATCGGCAAAGTTTGTAAGTGTATGTACATAGTCATAGTAAGCACATCGACAGAGAAAAGGAAGGGGGATGAAGGTAAAACCAGATGCCATATTATACCCTTTTTGGAGAAATGGATTCACCAAGAAAACGAGGGATTCAGGTACTCATGTCTGTAGAGGAGATCGTAGGGTAGGTGCTTGAAAGTGACAATGATTTCCCTTTTTTATGAAGGAAGCTAATTTTTAGAACGGGAAAGGGTTTTTGGTCTTCTAATATACTGAAAGTTCAGGTTATTCGAAAATCCCGTTTTAGGGTCTATAATGGTTTTTGGGTGAAATTAACAGCCCGAAAAAATACGAAATAGTTTTTCTTCAGAATATTCTATGATTTTTTTTTGTTAGACACTTCATTCAAAGAACAGCTGTGATAAGTTGAAGCGAAAAAAAAAATTCAAAAACAATGAGTTATATTTTGTGGAAGTTATCTCGAAAAACTTCGTTTTTCTCACAACGTCAAAGATTTGGATATCGAAACTATCGAAAAATATTTACAGGAACTGGACAACCTAACCACATGAACACTTTTGCAGTGAAATGAACATTTTTCAAAAAGTGAAAACTTGAAACTACTGGAACGAGGGTCATTTTCAACTTCAACTCCATAACCACTCTAGAAATGAATCAAGTACAGTAACATCACAATTACTCCCGAAAAGATCTTCCGAAAAAGTGTCAAGAAAACTAAATAGAGAAAAAGTGTTACGTAAAAGTAAAGAAGAACGAATTTGAATTGACTGCACGCTCGCATGGAGGTAAAGCCAGTTACAGTACGAGGACACCTCCCGTGGATGCAAAAAAAGAAGAAAGGCAAAACTAAATTGGTGCCTCGTACTGTCTCTGGCAGCTGGAAAGGCAAATAGAGAAGAGAAAGACTAAAGAGGGGTTGGGTTGTCTCTTTGAAATTATACATATACATGTTTCATCTTCGGGATGGCTTTTTCTCAAGTGACAATCCATCTAGTCGTTATAATGACTTACAATCCGAAATATTGCGTAATGCAATTTGTTCTCTTGTTCCGATAGCACTTTTCGGTATTTGAAGGTTGATCGGTATGAATTTGTAAAAATCAAGCTTTTCTTTTTTTCATTTTAGACATTTTATTATTCGATGTATCATTATTGCAACATTTGAAACACGAGGAAAGGATCACAGAAGAAAAAAGGGGATTTTAGAGAAAACAACTGAAAGTGAAGCATAGTTTCCGAGAGAAAAGTTAGAAATTGTTCGAAAGAAATAGAGATGCTATATTGAAAAAATTGTGCTGTAATTAAATTATCAGTATTCGAATGAGAAGAAAACATGTGTAGATTTGAGTTTGGGGAATGACTTAGAATGGCTCTCCGGGAAAGTAAAAGAGATCAATCGTCATGGGTAGTCTATTTATCTTTTTTAGTTTCCTTGATAGCAGGAGATTCAGCGGCTGTGGATGTGGTGGCGGTATCAGCTCCCTCAACTGATGGTGGGACTCCATGCTCGTGTTCACCAGAAGTTCCGTACTCGTTCATTCTAGTCGGGTCCACTCGGTATACCCAACGCTGGTACAGATAGATCTGAAAAAAGAAATGTTGAAGGGCTGGTTGAATTCTCATCCAAGGTTTCATGTTGTGGCAGTAGCATGGTCAGCAAAACTATCTCACTTTCTCGAACATCTTTAGATACCCTATGCATATTTTTTGAGATCATTCTAACTTTAGCACATTGAGCTCAACTAACAAAGCAGGAGAGTCGAATAGCAAATATCCCATGCTTCTCGTCGTTCGAAAACTTTTACTCACCAAGAAGATGATATCATCTCTAAAGCATCCAATGCGGTACAGCGTGGGCATCTTGATGACGAAAGCGAACAAGTCGTCGATGAACGTGTTGATGAATTTGTAGGTTAACATTCTCCATGGAAGATGAGCAACTGACTTGAGCTTGTAGTTGATGAACAGCTGAAAATTTTTAGTTGCTATCGGCCCTTATTATGAGAATGGCAGCCGACGATTCAGCTGAATTCGAAATATTACAACAGCAAGAATATCTGTCTCGTGAACGTTTTTTTACAAGGCGTTCATTGGAGGCACTATCCACTTTTCCACGAAATTTCAAAACATCGGTCTCACTAAAACTTACTTGAGGGGTCATGGTGATAAATCCAAACATGAGGAGATAACCATAAAGCATGTTGAGCACCCACGAGTACCAGCCACGTTGTTCCACATAAATTATGGAATAGATAGCATATCCGACAAGAAGTGGGAACAACACCCATGAGAGGTAGCGGAATGCCATTTGGTCGTACACCTTCGTGTCACTCTCCACATACGATCCCTTGTCACTGAACTTGATTCGAGGGAAAATTCCGAACAAGGGGTTTTCTCGGTCGATCTGAAAAGGAATGAATTGAGTTTTTTTAAGAGGCACTATCTGTACCAGCTGGAATGTGCCAGGCACAGTTGCAAAAAGTTAATCCGTTCCGAATGAGTTTTGAACCATGCAAACATACATGGAAGTGATTTCCAAAAAGTTTGCCAAAATTCTGATTTTTCGATTTTGGCTGAAATTATAGCCCAAAATTGACTTTTCAGGTCGAAAATTCTCAAATTTTTAGTTTTTGAGGTTTTGTCCCCAAAAGTTTAGGGGTGCATTTGGACCACCTGAGGCACATTTTGAACAAATTTGGGCTGCCAGAAATATCGGAAAGTGGGAAAAATACCTCTGAGATGACGGTTTTTTGGGTTTTTCTCGAAAATTTTGAATACCTGGGGTAACTTCTGACAATTTTTTCAGATTCCCCATGCAATTTTGAGCAAAAAAGTCTCTTGGACCAAAAAAATTCGAGTGGACTAAATTGGATTTTTTTCGATTTTTCCGAAAATCACCAAAGGGTCCCCCCTTATGAAATTTTTTTTTTTCGAAAAAAAATGAAAATTTTTTTTTGCCCCAATTTACAAAATTAATGTTTTTCCCATCATAAATAAGCCACTCACAATTTTTCAGATGGTGGGATTGCGTTCCAGCTGAGTTTTACTATGAAATACCTGTTTCTATCAGAAATCTAGATTTTTCACGAAAATTTTCTACAGAAGGGGTAACTTTTGACAATTTTTTTGGATTTCCCATGCAATTTGAAACAAAAAAGTCTCTTGGACCATGAAGATTCAAGTGGACTAAATTGAGTTATGACGACTTTTTTGAGAAACACCAAAATGTGGCAGAAGTGGTGAATTTCGGAAAAATGAAAATTTTCTAAAGCTTCTATTCTTGCTTGAGTGTCAATGAAAAATCAAAAAATGATTCTCTCACAACTATAAGGCTAATTTGGACCTGTTCTAACAGAGTTATTCTGCTTAATCCCAACTTCTCATTTTGAACTTTCAGGCCTGAAGCTAATGAACCAGGATAGACTTAGTCTATCGATTTTTTTTGCTTTTACGATCCTATTTCAACTTTTTCTTCATGAAAAATAGAAATATGGCATTACACACAAAAATTTGAGTTTTTAGACACGCGACATTTTGCACACAATGGTGTTTCTCAAAAAAGTCGTCATAACTCAATTTAGTCCACTTGAATCTTCATGGTCCAAGAGACTTTTTTGTTTCAAATTGCATGGGAAATCCAAAAAAATTGTCAAAAGTTACCCCTTCTGTAGAAAATTTTCGTGAAAAATCTAGATTTCTGATAGAAACAGGTATTTCATAGTAAAACTCAGCTGGAACGCAATCCCACCATCTGAAAAATTGTGAGTGGCTTATTTATGATGGGAAAAACATTAATTTTGTAAATTGGGGCAAAAAAAAATTTTCATTTTTTTTCGAAAAAAAAAATTTCATAAGGGGGGACCCTTTGGTGATTTTCGGAAAAAATCGAAAAAAATCCAATTTAGTCCACTCGAATTTTTTTGGTCCAAGAGACTTTTTTGCTCAAAATTGCATGGGGAATCTGAAAAAATTGTCAGAAGTTACCCCAGGTATTCAAAATTTTCGAGAAAAACCCAAAAAACCGTCATCTCAGAGGTATTTTTCCCACTTTCCGATATTTCTGGCAGCCCAAATTTGTTCAAAATGTGCCTCAGGTGGTCCAAATGCACCCCTAAACTTTTGGGGACAAAACCTCAAAAACTAAAAATTTGAGAATTTTCGACCTGAAAAGTCAATTTTGGGCTATAATTTCAGCCAAAATCGAAAAATCAGAATTTTGGCAAACTTTTTGGAAATCACTTCCATGTATGTTTGCATGGTTCAAAACTCATTCGGAACGGATTAACTTTTTGCAACTGTGCCTGGCCTCAACAGAAAAATTCCACTTTTTACAGACAGTGCCTCTTAAATGTTCTCTTTGGCTTTTTCACAATAGTCCTACAAGCAATATTCTGCATTCTGTTATTTCTACAATGCATGACGGGAGTTTTTCTTTTCAAAGTTAATGTTTGTGCTAGCTAATATGCGTCTCTATATCTAGCAATAGCGTAAACGCAAGGAAAACTGAGCTTTCTCCGATAATCGAACATAACATAGCACATTTAGACTCTACGAATATGAAATATCCACCATTTCAACAACCAATATTCCCGTTTTGAATCATACTAAAATCCCACTTCGCGGTTTACTCGATGATTCTCTGTGAACAATTTGAGAGCAAATGTTCACATTTTTGACTGAGGATTAGTTGGGAATTTTATTGGAATACAACGAGAGACCTCTCGATAGTATTTAGATTTCTGGGATTAGCACTTATTTTAACAATTCCAACATTGACTTGTTCTCAACATAACGTCAAGAATCATTCGGCTAATTTGTTTCTTTCGCAGAAAGAACAATTCTCAGTTCGACCAAGTTCTGTGACTGTGTTTTTGTTGGATGAAATACGAATCTGAATTTCGTTTCAAATTTTGTGCTCATTTTTCAAGTTTCGTTTCTTTTCCGAACTTGATATGACTCTTTCCTGATCGAAAGTCCCGAAACTCGCATTGAAAAGATATTTTTCAGAAAACTACGATACGCAAAGTCTGCAAACACCACCTCACAAAGCATGCACACCAATATTCGCGCCGAGACCTCCGAAAGCGCTCAGCGTTGTTTTTTTTAGGTTCCCAACATACCTCAACGTTCATCACTTTCGGAATTTTCCAGCATTCAATCAAGAGCCCGATTCCAACACTCATTTTGACCACAAAGTTGGTTTCATTGTCGCAAATGTACAAGAATACGATGAGAGACTAAAAAGTAGAAAGATTATTTGTCATCGAAAAACTTCGAGACCCACCTGGAAGATATTGAAGAGCACGGATCGCACGGATAGTCCCACAAGATCCTTGCGAGTCTTCCAGAATTGGATGTCATTCTTGAAAGCAAGGAGTTCAAGAACTGTGTGGAGAATGGAAACAACAATTGTGACACCAAGAAGAATTGGATTTGTTTCCAGAAGCGCCACTTTGATTGAATCGTCGTCCTCCTTCTCAGATTGTAGAATGTCACTCCATTGAGATTTCATCTGAAATGCAAAGCTCACATCAGTTAACAGTTTGGATAATGTGTAAACTTACATTCTGACTCGCGTACATCTGGTATCTGAACATGGAGAGTGGATAAAAGGTAACCGATAACTTCAATTCCTTTACAGTGTCGTTGATTGGCATGTATTCAGATCCAAGGTTCCAATAATTGTTGAAGAACAAGATCGGATGATAAAACTCTCCATTTGGTGAGAACTTGAGATCCTTGTCAAGTGGTGGTGGGACTCCTCCTTTCACCCAGTTGGTGTGATCATCGACAATGTTGATGGAGATGTTAGGATGCCAGAAGTTGAGAATCTGAAATCATACTAGTTTCGAATAGTTTAGAGCGATGCTCGTGGTTATTTTTAACTAGAAGGGAATGTTTTGCCTGTTCGATCGAGAAAACTAAGTCCTTGTGAGTTGAATGAAACTGCTTTTTGAATTACTGGTATATAGGCGCTATTGTTCTTTTTCGACAATGTTTCGAAATATATCAAAAATTTAGAGTGACCCAGGTAGCAGCAGTTCCATTAGATTTGAGTAGTACTATTTCCGCATAAATATGAAGACCGTTCATAATCTCTGTCATTAGTTTTCCGTCACTCGTGTACAATGCATTCTCGCATGATGCATAGCTTTTTAGTTGAGTTCCCGTTGATGAGATTTTAATGCTATGCACTTTTAAATTCTCCCGTAAATCTTTTCATGCATAGTATCATAATATCAAACTCACTTCGAATTTCATAATTTCGGCTTTAGCGAGGTCTTCTTCACTTTGTTCACTAACTCCCGTCAGCAAGTTAGCTGTCTTCTTGTAGTGCTTCTTCTTGTACTTGTTGAGCTGATACGTCCCATAGTTGACCTTCAATAAATCCTATTAGAGGTTCTTCATACCTTTTCTCACCACTTACCTCTCTTTTGATGTAGTTTCTATCGGATGGGTTAGGTGACTGTCCAGTTTTGACAATGAAGGCGTGGAGGTAGTAGGATTGATTTTTGAGGAGTACTGCGGGGGTTTCGAACGTCTTTTCGAATTTATAGGATCCGTCACCGTTGGGGCCACTGGTCCAATCTCCGTATCTTAGTTTCGTTTTCTTTGCAAACAAGTTCCCCTTTTCGAAGTCTTTGAACGGCAGATCCTGCATTGTTCTTTCTCATTCTTTGATAAGGGGTTTGATAAAAATCTTACCGTTTCGTCAAGATATAAATACAGGTCAAACAATTGCCCAGCAGCAAAAATATTTGTGGATGGTGGGAATCCACGGACATTTGCAGGTGCCGTTGTGTTACCCTTGTTTTGTCCTCCTCCACCAAACTTTCCCATCATGGAAGAAATGAAATAAAAAATCATTGCTTGTTTGAGTATTCCAAATATGATGGATCCCCATGTTCTCGGCTAAAATAGAAGCAGAATTATTACTTTTGTCGAAAATTATGCAACTCACTTGCTCAGCTTCTCCATTTGCTGCTACAGCTGGATCGGCAGGCGCCACTGCGTCAGCCATTCTGGAATAACAAAAATTTTTTTAGAGAAACTGTTAGAGCAAAAAATATGAGAAAATCGAGAAAGTTCTATGGAAACAATGATTATAGGTGAAATAGTATAGTAAAACGTGTAGTACAGTTGATAGAGCGCGATTGCATTGGCGGAGAGAGTGACTCTACGTGCGGGAGGCGATAGCAATCATTTTGTTGGAGTACCGAGAGACCGTGGAGAAGAAGAAACGGAGAATAAAGAAGGTAGTTGGCCAAAGTGTGTAGGGGGTCGCATATGGAGGGCGAACAATTCTATGTGACCTCTTCTTTCTTCTGAATAGAAGGAGAAGATGGAGAAAAAAAGAGAAGAAGGAGGAGAGAAGAGACTGCAGTGGTTTGTAGGGTCCGTTATACGTTCTACATTCGATGTGTGCGCACAAAAAGAGGCCCGTTGAGAAAACGGCTCAAGAGTGACGGGAAGAAAGATTAGATGCAAATAAGAGGCAGATGGTTGTTGAGAAGTAATGTGTTCGTACTACCGGCGTATGTCTGAATAAAGTGAAGATGTAAATATACGTTTCTAAACACATTTTTGAAGTATGTAGGAAGTTCAATAAAGAGTATACAAATTGAAACGTGTGGGAAGACGAGTTTAAAAAACTTCACTAGAGATGATATAAAATCGAGAAAATTGCACAATTATATATGTTAGAAAAACATAATCAATTTGGTAAAAAATGACATATAAAAGTGTAATTAAATTTGCAAAACTTCATTGAATTCGCATAAAAAACCACCAAATCTCATTTTCTTTTGGAAAAGTAGTATGTAGACAAATATCTCAATCAACAAATCATGTTTTGAAGCCGAGAAACAAACTTATTCTGTATTGCTTGAGACTCGAAAGCAGCTGAAAAGTATACAACATTACTTACTGAAAGTATAAACATATGCCCGAGTGCACGACTCTCAAGCCCAATTAGTGCAAGATATTTGATCTGAAAATGATCTTTTTTGGATAAGATGGTTTCTTCTCTCCTGTTTCTTTACATTTCCGTTTGTGCCATAAGAAATTCATATATACATATTACTCCAAGAAGGGTTTGGAACAAAAAAAGTTATCTGCTAAAAAATTTGAGTTTTCAACACAAAGGAAACAGAAACAACAATTGCAATCAACAATGCCTTTGTTTGTTTTCGCAAATTAGAATTGTAAGCATACTGTGGTCACTTAATAATCGACAAAAAATTGTATCCGTATAGTCGTATATAGTGATGAGTTGTATTCATTGATATGAATACAACTCAACTATCTGATTTGTACGGAATCTCAATTTTGTATTATCAGCATGACGACTCCATATCTAATCTGATGTCACTGTGCGCATCGGGTAATTGATATCTTGTGAAGAATTGTTTTCTCGAACAAGGGATTTATGAATTCTTGGGTGTAGACATTTTTACTAGATAATTTTGAGTTGTGCTGGGAAGTCGATATTATAACCTTTTTTTAACATTTGATACTGTTTTCGAGTTTTCATGAAATTTCAGCTTCTCGTTTTCAAGAGACAAAATACTGGCATCATGCGCTAGTATTTTGTTTCTTGGTTTTTTCAGAGTATTACTCATAATTCGTTGTTCCGAAACTTACGTTCTATGTTTTGGTACCACTCATAACATAAACATCATTATCATTATATTCTTTTTTTCTCAGAATTTCTTGTTAACTAACTTTGAGATTAGTTAAATTCTGATCTTTGCTCATATTTTGCCTGCTTTTCTCTCTGTCTGTCTTGTTTTTTCATGAATTTTCGATAATCTTCTTCCATTTCCCATTTCCTCTCGTCCGATTCGTGTTTTTTCTTGTAATTCCACTAGAATATTCCGTTTAAAACCCTTCGCTAATCTCATTCCTCCGTATCATTCACTTCAAAATGTGCTCATTGAGTTTCCACGTGGTATGTTGTTTCAAACTTTTTTTGAATTTCATTCAAATTTTACAGCTAATCCTAGCCACTTTTGTGGTTTATGGTACTTTTGGAATGGTCCGGAATGAAACTTGTAACAACTCGGCAGATTGTTTGGAAGGACTTGTGTGTGAGAAGCAGATTTGTATGGATGCACCACCAATGACTTTGAAGAGACATCCAAGAGCGTTTCATGATCGACCAAAGGCTTTATGCGTGTTACCTTTGGTTTGCTTTCCTTGATGGGTTTAATGAATAAAGTTGTTTCTTGTTATGTTTGATATTTTGTGATTGAAAACAACTTCATGGGGCATGAAAAATCGAATGTGAGGACTAAAAAACGTTTTATCGATTCTCATTTATTTCTAACTTTACCGGAATGGGAAATGGATTCATCTCCATTATATTATATTTCTATGAAAATGATCATTTCCCCTTTCATCCTTGTTTAGCTCAGCACATCTATCGTAGTACGAACACGCCTACACACTCGTTTTCCACATATTGGTTGAGATACATCACAGTTCCACAGAATCCTGCTGCAAATCCTTCGAATACTGACAAAATTGCAGCGTATTAGTTTCCTGACTCTTCTCATGTTTTGAAAGTGGCCCCAATCAGTGCCTCTGGAGTTCTTCTCTAACACTCTATACTAATTGGCTTCTATTTCATGTCAAAACTGTGTCCTTCCATCCCACACTTTCTTCTTCCCCTCTTTCATTTTCTCCAAAGATGGCTCACAATTCACCGATATTGATGAAACACATTGGAAAGAATGGATGAAATCAAATTACATATGGATATGTCACAGTTTAATAGTCCCAGCTGAAGATGTTTTCACTCTTATTAGCGGAATCGTCATATTCCTATGTAACTCTAGTGATCATTAACTTCTTGTCATAGTTGGAGTTTTTACCCTTCTGTGTCCATTGGTTTGCTGTATGAAAAAACGGTGAGTACATTTTTTGATTATCGTTTTTTCTCACTTTTCTGTTATCAATAAATGATAAAGTCTAGAGAAATCGAACCGTTATTTTTATTGCTTATTGTACTTCGAATATAGTTATTTGATGGGTCATAATCGGTGGCAGTGTGGAATGGTTGTTGAAGTGACCTCATAAAACTCTCCGCAGCTACTCACTCCGTTTGGAAGTATCACCTACCTATATATGACCTGCTTTTCACGGAAACTCTAGTGGATGTTCACTCTTCATCGACTTTTACAGTTTTGATTGAAACGGTATCTGGCACTTTATCTCGTTTTCCGACTCAGTCCCTCCGGAATCAAAAACTGGACTAGTCTTTACAGTTTTTTCCAACTAAATTTACGACAATATAAAACTGTCCTATTTTTCGGCACCTCAAAGATCAATCCAATCCAGTATTATCATACTCACAACGATAACCTTGTGATATAGTTTGTTTCCCATCGGCCCCTCTGCCTTGGCTCAAAGCCCGCACCCAGATTTGTGTCGTTCGCCATGTGACAGAAAAGCGGGACGCAACGAAGTACGACTGTTCATTCAAATAGATATTGCACCGCTTTCCTATCTTCGCTCTTAAATAAGCAAGAAAGACGAGGTGTCTTTTTGATCATCATTCTTACAAATAACGTTGTAGATCTCGTATTCTTGTACTCTCTTTGAACTCCTGTTCTCTAACTATGCGTCTCACTAGACAGATGTCCTTGAAAACATAAACAGAAATAATGAGCAAATCAGATGAAAAATGAGATAAGCTCAGCACACACTTGAACTGTTTTCTTTCAATCATATTCTTGTTCATCTTAAAATAGAGCGATAACATCTTTTCAATCTTATTTTACCTAATTTTGTGTCATTCTCTAGTTTCCATTTGAGACTATGCACCTTTCCAGTATTCACTTCCAGAGACCTAAACAATAGAAAATCAGGAGAAACAGAACAAACAACAGACAGAGAGCTTCATTCCATTTTGTTGACTTGTTCACTTCATAATATGTTGCAATTCATCGTGTAGGCTTTAGGTTTTTTTGAATCGAAAAAAAATTGTAATTATGTCAGCGGTAGCACAAAAAGAACTGTTTTATATGTACCTTAAAGAATCTCAAGTGGAGATATGTTTCTTCGAAATTTATTAGTTGTAACTTTTCAATGAGGAGATGACAAAGATTAGCTTCTGAATTTTTGAAAATCTAAACATAACAGCTAGGCAGAACCCCTACTCTACTTACTAATCGTTCACGGTTATCAAAAGTTTGATTCTCGTCTCTTAGTCTAACAATTTGGTTTTTGAACTTGGGAATCTTTTTGAATACACTCTAATAGAACATCTGTCCCTTTGTTTTTGTGTTCTTTCATTCCGATGTTTACAAGTTTACGTTATTTCAAACTTTCTTTTCATACCATTTCCTATTCACAACGAGTCAGGATGGCAAATGCTTCATTTTCATTTCCACCACTCATTTTTGTCACGTTGTTCCCTTCTCGAACAACTGTCTCAATTTCTCATTTTTATAATGCTATTTCCCCTCGCAGTGTGCCTTTTTTCACCCCGCCCCTTTTTTCCTGTAAGCGACGGTCGGCAGTTTCATTCATTTCGTGCCGGCAACGTCGACTTGTGGCTGCTGCCATCGGCTTTTTGGGCCGTGCCATGCGGTGGTCGCCGGTCGCCGTGACTGTTATGAGTAAGCAGAAAACTCCACTTTCTCTGTTCTATCTAATGTGACCTTGGAAATTTGAATGATTGCGGGTCAGTCGAGATGTTTTCTCTTTTTGTAAGGAGTGTAGAGAAGTTACAAAAATAAGCAACCAATTCTTCTTGTTATTGTTAGTTTGAGAGGTACTGATATTATGCTCTATTCCCGCGTGTTGAAGAGTAGTACAAGAAGTTTTCATGAAACCATGATGAGATGTTTCACTGAGACTGTTCAATTAAAATTTTTTGGTTTTTTCTCTTCGAGTTGGGAACTACTTTTCCAAGTTTCCAAGGAATTGTTTCAAAATTTCCGTACATTTTTCGTTTTTGAGTGTCTAAACCGTATATTGAAAAATGTCTATAGCTCATTGAATGCCGATTCACTTTGTCCCCATTTAATTAGTTTTTTTATAGTTGTCTTACTAATAGTACGACAATTTTGACGGTGTGCCTACAGTAACTTTTATCAGTTGTCTTGCCTGTCCTCTCATTTCTTTTACTATTTCTTCATTCTGAAATGTCAAGTTATTTTCGAAACTAGCTGTGATTGCTAGGTTCCTTCATATGGTCCACTTTCGTGATCAGTTTCAACAATCAGCGGCTATTGAAATCGTTCCACTATTCTGACTCATTTCTTTCAATGTTCTGAATATGAAGGAGTCTGTTTGGTTTTGGACAAAAAATTCCACCGTTGTTCTTCTGAAACAGGGCAGAGGATTATCTGAGCAACTTTGCCAGCTGTAGTTAGTTGATTTAACATTACATAACTAATTTGGAAAGTTACAAAACAAGTAATTTTTTTTCGATTGTTTGGTTTGCATTCCACGATTCAACCAACACGACCGGCAGGCCAAAAATTCAATGCAGTTTCCCATCTGACTTTTTTTGCTTCGAGTTTTTCCTCTTTCAAACCTCTATTTTCTCCTGTATCTCTTCATGCTTTTCCCTTTTGTATTTTATCACTTTTTCTATTTTCACATAGTGTTCTCATACCATCTACAAACCCTTTTGCGTTTCTCCTTTTGTTTTTTGAGAACACAGTGCACGAAAATGTTTTCTTCTCACTATCTGTTTTGCTTTATATGTTTTAAACACTTTTTATTTCTTGCACTCTTTTCAGATGAGCTTCCACGGTACATATTCATACAATGGCTTATACAAGGACAATCCCGCCCGAGAACGTTACGACAAAATGAAAAGAAAAAACTATCTGATAGACGGAAGGTAAATTTATGCAGACAGAAAACACATTAGCTTTTTAATTTCCAGGTCGCCGCTGGGCTACATAAACCCCGGAAACACTCCAAGGGAATTTATTCTCACCTATGGTTACTTATTGTCCCCCTATGAAATGAAGGAGATTTCAAAATATGGAAGACTTTATTGTTACCCATTACACGGTTCAAATTTGGGTCAGACGGAGTTTGAAGGATTGTTGACGCAGCTCACTAAAAAAACATCTGGTAGTCACATTGATTATCGCTATCAAATCAAGGATCGCCTTGGGAATTATGTGAGTGATTTACACTCATATTTTTATAAATATATGTCTATAGAATCAATAAGAAAATAAAAGTTGAAAGTATATTTGATAACTTCAGGCGTTCTCGGCAGATGACATGCACTTGAGAAAGAAGGTGGTCGTCAAGTTGGTCAAACATAGAAATACTCACCAATCCTATGTCTTCGAAGAACTAGAAATGCTATTGCATCTTAAAAGCTTGGACCCTGATAATGTGCAAAACTTTGTTCAAATCTGGGATTATGGCTATTTCAGAGGGGAACGATATATTGTTATGAACCACTATAACACTGATCTCAAAAACTTCATGAACGAGTTCTACCCAAATGGTATTCCACTCCCGGTCAGTTTCCTGAGCAAACTTAACAGTTTTCAAACCCTATTTTGTTTGTTTCAGATGATTGCCAAGATGGGAAGATCAATTCTTAAGGCTATGGTATTTTTGAAACAACACCAGTTAATTCATGGAGATATTCAACCGAGCAACATTCTTCTCAACCACGGAAATATCTTCGAATTGAAATTATGCAGTTTCAAACAAAACAAGCACATACATCTCTACAACAAGCAACTGACAGGCTTGCATTACCGTTCCCCGGAATGTTTCTGTGCTAGCCAGTATAAAACCACTGCAATCGACATGTGGGCGTTTGCATGTACGATTGGAGAAATGGTAGATAACAAAATTTTTTTGAAAGGAGAACACGAACAAGATCAGTTCTATCTCTACCTGGAAGTCTTGAACCTTCCGCCAAACGAGTTTATAGACAGTCGATCCAGATATCCCTATTTTTTTCCGGAGGGAATATGCGTCGCCAACGAACCAAGACATTGCTCTCGTAACGAGAAGGGCGAATGGGAGTTCCACAAGTAAGATACCACACAGTTTTAAAAACAATAAGTTGAATTTCAGCTATTACTATCAAATCCCCGCACACAGAAAGCACCCAGGAGCCTCGCCACTCAAAAAAAGGTTCACTAAAGAAGGGCAATCAGACCTGAACAACTTCATCACTCGTACTATCAGATGGGTTCCGGAAAAAAGACTCACCCCAGAACATGTCCTCAACATCAACTTTTTCTATGAGCCAACACCCACGCCAACCCCAGCTCCATCTCCGAAACCAACCGAATCCGAACCAGAGGAACTTTCTTCTCCTCAGAATCAAAATTGTTGAGAGTGAAATTATTAATTATCTTGTATTACTGCTTTATTTGGGTACTTTTCACGTTGTGTTCTTTCAACCTTGATCGTTATTCTTTCATCGCTCATTTCTCTGCTTTTATACTGTGCACGCTTTGCTTTGACTATAATAAACTCGAACCGTGTGGCTTTTTTGGTTTTTTTTTTGGAATCGACCAACAGTCATGTTTCACACACATACTGTCAATATCTCTATAGGTCTATTGTATGCATGAGCTGTGATGTATTCTTTGATTTTTCATCTTTTCTCTAGTTCAATGATCTGTCTAGCTGGAACCGACGACTGAGTCTTTTCAGCAACACACGTTATCTCCAAAAACTGTCTCATTTTTCAGATTTTTGCTTGTTTCAGTTGACGTGCGTGCGGAATGGTTGGAGTTCTTCGACGAATCCGAAAGGGACTTCGAGCGGTATGAAAACGGGAAACTCATTTACTTATGATTACTTTCACAGGTTCTGGTGGCTGTTGGAATCATGAAGAGACGGTCGATTGTCCCGGCAAACGAAGAAGAAGCTGTTCATTTATATCTGGAGAATTTCCGTGCATTGCTTCCGAAACTTGAGTGGGTTTTTAACATTCGAAAAGTCTCTGAAACATTTATTTCCAGAGAAACTGAGAAAGGAATGTCTCCGTCCCAAGCTGTACTGGTCTACAAGGACAACATCACTAATTATGAAAAAAAGGAGATCAAGTATTACCCAACAATTTACACGGTTGGAACAAGAGAGGGCAAAAATCTGCTTGCCCATGAACTTGAGTGGTTTACTGAGGAAGAAGGAACCTACTTGACAAAATTAACAGGAGATCATATTGGCTATCGGTATGAAATCATGAAGCTTTTGGGAGAAGGAAGCTATTCTCAAGTGAGCCTGTTTGTAAAGTATTTTGCTATTCAAAAACTGATTTCTCAGGTGTTTCAATGTATGGATAAGCGGTGTAACAAAGAAGTGGCAATTAAGTTCATGAAGAATAATAAGCAGCCACTTTACAACGAAACTCTCATGCTAACTAAAATCACGGAATTTGATCCCGAAGGCGAATCAAATTGTGTTCGACTTCTGAACTACGATCATTTCCGTGATCATTACTATTTGGTACTCGAGAGCATGCCAATGGATCTAGAGTACTTCCTTTTGACAAATCATGGACTCGGAGTCAAGGTGAACTTAATTTTATAATCATCAACAACTAAATAATAGTATTTCAGTTCTACACTTCCATGCTGAAATCACTTCTTCACACTCTTGTCTTCCTTAAAGCCCATATGATTGTCCATGGAGACTTGAAACCATCCAATGTTTTGGTTGATCCAAGAAACCCAAACAATCTGAAACTGGCAGATTTCGGGCTGTCGATTATTGGACCAAAAAAGATTACCACAGATGTTTTCCAATCACGATTCTACCGAGCACCGGAAGTTTTCTGTAAAGGTGTAGCTACTCCAGCTATGGATATGTGGTCATTTGCTTGTATCTTGGCGGAAACGTTGATTGGACAGCCGTATTTCTTTGGAGACAGCGATTTCGACCAATTTTCCATTTTGATTCAGTACTTTGGAATTCCACCAGCATTTTATTTTGAAGAATATACCTGCACTGGAGCCTTTTTCTATAATAACCGTGTCCCAACCTATTGCAAAGAGCTGGTGGATCCAGCGACAGGAAAATCGGATATTGTTGTTCATCCGTAAGTTTTGATTCAAATAGCTGGAAAAGTACCAATGCAATTTCAGTCAATACACTGCTCACACTCCGGAGAGATTGCCGCCAGGATGCAGTGATATCAACGAAGACTTCCCAGGAAATAATCTTGCAAACTTGCGCAACTTTTTCCAGAGATGCTTCGTGTGGAACCCAAAAGAGAGGATCGTTCCAGCATTTGCATTGTTGCATCCATTGTTCTCTGAGCTTGATGTATGAGAACACTTACCTCAATTTAACTAATTTTCTCTGATTGTTCCGCCTAAAAGTGAGGTTGCTTGAGCTTTCCTTTTTCATAATTTGCCAAATATCACACTTCTCCCATCTATTTTATCTTCAATGAAAAAAAAAACAAACTATGCAATGATGTTTCCGAGTGAAAACCACCGTTCTTCTCTAACATTTTTTATAATTCATTGTGTTTTATGTAACTTTTATGCGTGCAATTCCATCGGTGCAATTCTAATTATTTTTTTGTACCATGCAATCAATTTCTATTTTTGTTATTGTTCTTGACACATTACAAAGTTAGTTATTGTACCCTTTCATCAATCTGTATTTTAATCTCTTACGAATTTTCGTCAGTAATGCTATTTTTGATACCTTCTCTTAACTTTATTCAACTGATCTTTTTGATGTCTAGACAGTATGAAACTTTGGACTGACTTTGTATAACCCGATGATTTTTTTTCTACAGTACTTCACCCATTTTTTTTTTGAAAAACAGAATAAACTTCACTCTCACACGTCACCTTGCACCCACATCCCTATTTCGGGATATTTATGTTGACACTGCACTTTTTCAGTAGCCAATTCTTTTACTTACGCATCTAATTGGCACCTCTTCCTCCCTCAAAACAAATACAAGTATGCAACATCTTGTATATATTAATTGTTTATTTTCAAAAATTAGGTTCGTCAGGAAACATCAAGCAAATCAGAATGAGCTTATTAGGTAGAAATGAAGATGAAGTGTTTTGTTACGCAAATATGAGGCAAAAAGAAGGTGTTTGTTGATGTTATAAATAACATTGATACAAATGAAGAGATTGAAAGCAATGACTTGATGAGGAAAGAAAAAAAAAGAATTTGGTTACAAAATGAGAAATGAGAAAAAAACAAGGAAAAAAGACTAAAAGCTGGAAGGCAATGTTACTTTCCACGAACTTCATCCAAAATCTTACGAAGTGCTTGAACTTCTTCAATTCGCTGAAATTAACAAAGGAATTTATTTTTCATAGTTCAAACAAAAGGGTCTGTTGTTACTTTTGAGATCGTTTCAATATTCAAAAAAAAAAAAATGAAAAGTTTGTGCCGCTCTATTAGAGAGGTTCTTGACAAAGTGATATTATGACTTCCCACACCCTCGCTCCAAAGTTTCTATGACTAGACTACCAATATACATCATAACTTACAAATTTGTGATAAAAGCATTGGAAGTGATCTTCATCATCTCCATTGGGACAGTCTCTCCGGGAATTACAGAGATCAGAGTGTCTGTAAAATGACTAATCACCTCAAGTCCATCTAGCTTACACCCTCACTTAATACATGGCCAGTTACGTGAGTCATTCTGATCTGGTGTCGCGCAAGGTATATACTTATTACCATGTCGATCTGTTTCGCATACTGAAAATTCAAGATTAAGAGTCAAACTTTTCTCGTATAAACTGTACCTGGTTTTATAGCAGTCACTTCATCGGCATTATTCAGCGGCCTGGATCCACGACCCTACAAAAATGAAGTTCTCCAATTATCTACAGTATGATTTTTAGGTTACAGAACTATGAAACTTACAAAAGCGGCATTTACAATTGCTAGAGTAGAGCACAGCGCAAAGATCACGATGTGAAAGTTCATGTCAACGTGTATTCTGAAATATCTCACTGTAACCCTACATATGTTTTTGACACCAATGTTATTTTTCTAATCCGGCGTCCTTTTACGAGGAAATTTTTTCGGATGAAGAAGGAAAACAAGATAGAAAAAGGATTAGTGATTGTAGAAAAAAATAGAAAAAGAAAATAAACATTTACTATAATACTCTAGGTGATTAGATTTGAGTAGGGGGATAATACAGGAAAATTTGAAAACACATCTAGGCTAGAATCATGAATCAGTTTGATTGCTTCTTGATGATTTGTTTATGTTGTTTTAATGTGAAAGTAATGTGAAAAATGTCAAGATGTTGCTGATTTGATAAGCATCAGAAAGCGAAGAGATCGAAAAAGTGGAACTGCATGTGCTACTACGTAGAAGGGTTGTATTTGCAGGAATTGTGGGAAAATGAAAAAAATGGAAAGGTACGTCATCCGACATTGACCATTGTGACAATGCTGGATGCAATGAGAATGACAAATGGCATTAGACAAAGTGTCAAATCAGACACAAGAGACTTCCAAAATAAAAGTAGGCGGGCTCATGGGCTACTGTGTCATCGTAGATTACGTCTTCGTGTCCCGTTTTTGCTTCGTCTCTTTCTTCTTCATCATTTTCATTGTCGCTTACTTTAATCTGCTACAAACTAAGAATGAGCTCTTTCTCTCTTAAGCTACGTATGTTTTTGTTGGTGACGTACACTTTTAGTACTTCTCAGAGTTTCGACTTGTTTCCGGTATTTGGACGTAGGCATTTGTCACTAAGACTAAATTCGGAGAGGAACAGATTAGCGGGATGATGCAGATAAATATTTCGAGGATTTGCAGATTTCCAACAAGAAAGCCAGGATTTTCAATGAATGTCATCCGATTAACAATCATAAATATCAATGGTCGATCTTTGCAGGGTGGTCGGAAGAGTCGAAGAATATTCTAGAACATATCAGTTTCTAGAATATCACACCTAAGCTCATCAAAGCATGAATCATCGCTTGAACACATGCAACTATACTAAATCTTCTTTGGGTGTACTGTAGCATTAGTGTATATGTCTGTTCATTGAGGCGTTCTTGTTTGTTTCTGTTCCAAACTTTGATGTCGTCTAGGATGTTGGCATCGCGCCAAAAACATGAGAAAGCAGACATGACACCGAAATCAGAAAGATGCAAATCCTACGTCAAAATGACATGAACTAGTTTTTCGTAATAGAAGACCAAATAGTTTCATCCATCCAATGATTCAAATAATCTTTGAGGAAGCCAATTTCAACAAGCGAATTTCTTCCGCAAGCAAAACAAAATTGGATAATCAATGATGAGTAATAACAAA